>NQLW01000026.1:531446-549589 GCA_002312845.1 Kalanchoe fedtschenkoi | reverse complement strand
ATCATATTCTAACAATCATATCATATCTTAACAGGCTAGACCTCAGGCCACTCACGCCCACACGAACGTACAACAAGTTGAAAGATCAACTTGGGTTCCAAGAGCTATTTCGAATGAAAGGCGGTGGCGCCTCCACAAAATGCAGCGTTGCTGCTGGTTTCAAAAGGGTTTGCGCGGGTGCAAAATGTTGTGCTGCGGTACTATTTGGGAGTTGACCTCTCTACATTAAGCGAGCCGGAGAAGGAGCCAGAAAATGGCAGTGAGCTCCCTCCACGGTTAGATTCCTACCATTGAAATATTCTTGCCAGTGAAATGAATAGTGAGCGTCACAAAGGGAAGAGTCGGATGAGAAAGTCATGTGAAAACTTTCCAGGTCCCTTTTCCACATTATGGGTCATAAGTTGTGAATGCACTTTTATTCGGCCGACTGTTTTTCCTTGTTTTTCCTTTCTAGTTTCCATCTCTATTCTGATATGAATATGTAATGAAGAGAGTTGTAATATTTTTTTTTTGTCAAAAATTGTTAGAAACATTAATGTGCCTTGGGTCTTATTAGCTAAGCCTGCAAAATGCTATATGTTACTGTGCATTTACATGAGTTAGTAGTTCAACAATAACTTGAGACCCTAATGTGCAGCCCATTTGGTGCCTCGACTCTCGGAAACTTCATTAGCTTATCACCTCCAACCTCTTCCCATCTGCGAAACAAGTTGAATCCAAGCTCAGAGACTGAACCCAGTCTGCCACATGGACAAAAGATCTAAAAGCATTACCTGTATCTTGTAACAAAGTAATGAAGAAATGTACAAATCTCAGCTATTCCCAATTCTTTTCCTGGGCACTGCCTTGTGCCTCCTCCAAACAACAGAAAGTAATTATGCGATTCCAAACTATTTTCCTGCACATTCAGTTGAATGTTAGTTTTATTCTGAGTAAAAAGGTGTATCACTTTAGAGATATTGCTACATACCAGCCATCTCCATGGATTGAACGCCATTGGATCAGGGTACAGCTTTGGATCATAATTAATTTCTCTAGTATAAACATATATTCTCCATCCTTCAGGAATCACAAAGCCTGATGCAAACAAAAATAAATAAAAACGATATACAAGAGATGAGCTTGCTAGCTCAAACAAACATTCCTGATTAAAAAGCTATCTGAACTTCGCGCCCAACTGGAATAGAAGATTTGCAACTTAGCTAAAAGATGAATTGGCGTTTGGGACAGTTTTGGGTGGAATTTCAGGCATGCCATATGCGTTCTGGGTGTGGTAGGGTCTCTAACAGAGCATACCCTTTACGCAACATCTCTTCCTAAAATGAAATTATTAGGCACAATGTAGCACCTTCGTTTCATTTTACTACACCTTTCTAAGTGCAAGACAGACCCTAAAGTTCTTACTTATTCTTCCCCAAACTCACCATTGATTTCCATATCACGGGTCGTTTTTCTCAAAACTCCATTCACAATTGTAGCTAATCTGGATGTCTCAAATATGACCTGCAAAGGAACCAATTGATTAAGATACAACAGCTTGTCACAAGTAGAATTCTGGTACAGAGGATAGATATTAATCTGAATGGCTTACAGCGCGAGTAAACCGCATTGACTTGAACTCTTCCAGAGTGATTGGATCTTCTGGTCTTTTCCCCTCTCTAATTTCCATATGCTCTTTCTGGGGGAAAAGGGAAAAGAATCGGAAACATCAAGTCAAAATATAATTGGTGACACAAAGTTATTTGCAGAAAAAGAAAAGGGAAAAAGAAAGTGAAATGATTGATTTCTTTTCTCTCTCCAAACTGCCTCACTCACTCTGAGTTCATGAAGAACATGTGGATTGTCATGGAGGTACTTTACAGCCATCATAGATGTGGTTGAAACTGTCTCGTAACCGGAGTACAAGATGGTAATAAGCTGATCGATTATTTCATCATCTGTGAGTTGATGCTTGTTCTCCGCTGTTCCCATAAGCTGACTGAGCATGTCATCCTGAATCTGCTCCTCAGCAGATGATGACCTTCTCTGCTGTATCAGCCTTCTTAACATGTCAACTATGTTCTTCCTGGCCTGTAACAATCATCTCCACTAGTGAGTTGTCTAAATGATGAAGAAAAGCCAATATCTGAATTTGTGCTTCCTGAGTTTGTGGTATATAATATATAACCTTGAAACCATTTTTGTAACTTGTGCCCGGAAGATCAATAGGAAGAGACAGAGTCCCCAGCACCAGCTTGAAGAACTCTTGCTTGAATTCTTCACACATGGAGCCACACTCTAAGCCTGCAATCTGCTTCAGGGATGAGAGAAGGGCCATCTGATCATCAGAGGAAAAACAGAGAGAAACTGATCATCAGGCAATGATTTAAACAGAATATTTAGGGCGGAGTTATATAGTAGTGAGGTGTGTGAGACCTCTTTGGTCTTGTCCTGAATGTTGACGATCTTTCGGTTCCAGTCAGATAGGTGGGTTCTCATGAATTGGTCGATTTTAGGCAAAACTTGGTGTCTGAGTTTGGCAGGGGTAACAAGGGAAAGCAAAGCACCCCTCATGTACTTGTGGGTAGAGCCATGAACAGCTGCAATGTTGCGCCTGCCTAGAATATCGAGCATGGACTGCGGGTAGCCAGGAACAAGCCCTTTACCCTCATTCATCAGGATGTATCTATTGATATCTGGATCCATGGACACAACTGTAGGACACCCCAGCAGATGAGATTTGAAAAAACTTCCATACCTGGAACATTAAGCAGTACTACTGTAAGTCTCAGTCTCACACAAAGTATTATAACACTCTCTAGGTTTGAAAGCAGAAGGCTAACCTTGCCCTCTGATTCTTGATAAAGCAAGGGCCTAGCTTGAGAAAGTCAGTGGTTTCACCAAAGACAGGCCAACCCATTGTACCAGGTGGCAGCCCTTTCATCCTGTATTTCAACTCATTCCATCTCAAGAGGGCGGAGCAGATGCATAGAAGTGACAAGGCCAAGCATGGAAGAAGCATGAAAGCGGCCATTATATGCAACCTCAGGCAGAGACGGGACAGAGAATGGAGAGAGAGATGGGGATGGGCGGGTTCGGTACAAAAGGAAGGCAGCAAGCGTGTGTGTGGTATTTATAGTCACAGACAGGGACTGCCCATAAAATGCAGAGAAGACTGAATCACTTGTGTAAGTGTGCATCCCCACTTGCCTTCCCCCGTCCGTGTGCCCTTTCTTTATCCTACTGCTCACACAGAATATGTCTCAAATGTTTTACTTTTTCTTTTTTCCCCCAATTAATTGACGATTTTAAAATTGAACTCTAAACTCTGTTTCGGAGTCAATTTTAGAGTAGAAAGAGAATGTGACGGAAGAAAAAGAGATGTCCCGATTTTAATGAATGAAAGATTTGGGGGGAGGAATGAGGGATTTGAACTCATTTTTCTTTCTTTCCCATTGGGGTTGGAGGGAGAGGGAAGGCATGAGGAAATAATAAAACAAAACTACGATTTTACCTCTTATTTAAGAAAGAGAAGGGAAGGTTCAAGGATATTTTTGTCAATTTTTAATTTTTTTCTCACATTCTTTCAAATCTTTTTTGTATTCGGGAACATCTATTTTTTCCTTTTTCTTTCATTTCCTTTCCTTCACTTTTATCCCTTTCTTTTCTCTCTCCTTTCTCGCCAAACTCAAGAACACGGTCTAATATGTAAGTATATATAATATATGATGGCAAAATGATTAAGAGGATAAAATTATATACTGAAAAGAGGATATGCACATGAACAGGCCAGCCAGCCAGCAAATTCAAAAACAAAGAAAGTTTTGGAACAAGTGACAGCCAGTGCTGTAGCATTCACATGCCATAAGCGATCTGTTTACACTCTGGTGCATACCCTACTTTTGATTTATTAACATATAAACTAAAAAAAATTCAAAGAGATTTTCACATCAACAGAATAAGAAGAC
The DNA here is from genome assembly GCA_002312845.1 of Kalanchoe fedtschenkoi. Classification (NCBI taxonomy): domain Eukaryota; kingdom Viridiplantae; phylum Streptophyta; class Magnoliopsida; order Saxifragales; family Crassulaceae; genus Kalanchoe; species Kalanchoe fedtschenkoi. Next base: position 545,642 of record NQLW01000026.1, on the reverse strand, counting down.
GACGAAATAGCTATAAGGATTTGGTGACACATGTGACTGATGCGTATAAAATATTGTCAATGTCTCTACTATAAAAAATAAAAAATGATCACAGATTGATGTTGCTAGTCAAAAAGTCTGGAGTCCCACATATGTTAAAATCTTGACTAGTGAGGCTAGCTACCCTTCTGTCTGCAAAATTGACTAACTGTAAAACTTGTCGTAGCCTAGCTAGCCCCCTACCCTGGCTTGCTTTTCTACCCCCCAAACCCTCGTGGATCCCTGCCTCATTTATTTATTATTAACTCATGTGCCTCTTCAACAAATGCTGATTGATAATTACTACTACTAATTTCTTAAGTATTATTCATCTTCTTTGCCCATTGCTCTACTTAATTACTAGGCTACCAATTTAAGATGTATTAGGCAGGCTAGTGGTAGGCATTTTTGGTGCAGTTCTATTTTGAAACGTACTCTTGCTTGGGTCCCAATGTGGACTCCTTTTTCTTCCCCATACTTCATTGTCTAAATATTTTCAATCAATCCTGTCATCTAAAAATAATTTAAAAATATTTATAGGTTGCAGTTAAAGGGCATATTTAAGTAACAGCTAGCTAAACTATAAAAAGGGACTGTTCACTGTCACTAATTTGAATTTTGGATGTCGTTACAATCAAATTTTGTAATAACATAGAATGTGACTTTGAGATCAATATCATTTTTTTATATTTTAAACTATATTACATTTTATGAATATTAAATTTTCAATGAAATTGGTCACAAAATAAAATGAGATGAGAATTTGAAATTTGATAATGATTACCTTCAACTTTGAATTGCTTGTTATTATTAATAACAATGAAGATATTATTACCAACAAGATGTTGATTTAATGATTAAGAGTGTTGTCTAACAATCCCAAAATCAAGATCGAAGGGGTCCGGAAAAAAAATGGAGATATTGAAGTTCATTTGATCAATAATTTCAGAGTCATATTTGAAGAATAAAAATATTCTTCAAAGCTTTTGATGGAGGATTTTCTCGCCTAGGGTGACACCAATTTAACAAGGAAGAGTGCACCATAAGGCTGTTTATTAATGGGCCAGATAAACTTAAATCAGAACCCAGTCAGACCTAATCTTTGAATTTTGGGGTGCCCAAATGAGTTTTCACATTCGTTTGGACGTACCCATTTGGTATAGTTTTGTAACAGGGTACATTTAGGTCCGGATTGGGGTTTGAAAATTTTAAATTTGAAAAAATTATAAAAAATAAAATTTAAAAATTTTAATGTAACCAAAATAAATGCAAAAATCAGAAAAAACTAAAAATTTACTATATTAAAAATTATTGAGTGAAAAACTATAAAAAATATTGTCAATTTTCCGTACTGAGCCAAATAGCCTGTTATGATTTGTACAAGGAAAGAGCATGTTGAATATGCTGAAGAATGAAAAAACTAAGAAAAGTCTAAACTACTATGTTTGAAGTCATAATAATCCGCAAGATAATATTTTGTTCTCTGGCCACGTATGTTTTACATTCAATGTGTGACTAAGCATTCAAAAGAAATATCATATGCTTTTTTATTTTATGTTCCAATTAATATTTGTTCAAATTCTGGCATGTGCAACCCATAATAATAGTATCATGAAAAATGTGTGTTGCCTATATGAAAATAACTGTAAAGCAATCTAATACTATAAAAAGAATGGCGTCTGTCCGTCTGTGCGTACGACGCTCTCAGGCGGTTCGGTTCGATTTGAAATCGATCGGTTCGGTTCAGTTCAAAATGTTAGTGGTTCAGTTCGGTTCGAAATGTTAGTGGTTCGGTTCGGTTTCAAATTTTAAAAAATCATACGGTTTGAAACAGGTCATTTCGGTCCGGTTTGAAATGTTAGTGGTTTGGTTACAGTTTCATATTTTAAAAAGGGATGACTAATAACTTGGTTTGATTTTTAATTTTTCTCGAACCGAATCATCGGGTCGACGGTTACCTTTACTCGTGCCTAATAAAACACTTGCTTTGTATCATGTAATTGTAATGAAAAGATAACAATCAATAGATTATTGCATTAATAGGTTTAACACAATCAATCGATTTCTTTTATCTCGATTTTACTAAAAAAAATGTTGGATAAGCCATTTTCTTAACATAGAAATTTTCACAATACCCTCATATACCCAAAATGGTACACGCTTCTATTCTCACCCTATACGTGTAAATCTAGCTGCACAATTTCAGTTTTAAAATCTCGTCACAAAAACAAAAGCAGTGCGCATTTGAGTGTGTTATGTGTGTTTTCTTTCTCTCATGCGTGGAAGCTTTAATACTAATATTTATGTCTCTCCCCTGCGTGGGAGCTCTTCCTCTTCCCTCATAGAAGATATCCTTTCACCCTGCGTGGGTATTCTTAGGTCGTTGTTCGGCTCGGTGCCATGTGTGGCCTATTCGTAAGTTTGATTGATATGTATGTGCCGATTGTAATGCACTGAATTATCTTGTAATAAAAAATGTTATAAATCCGACATGTAAAAGGGAATTCAGTCATGCATGGCCTATAAAAATATAAGAAATAGTTAATTAGGAGCAATCTTCACAATAACCAAACTTACTTCTCCACGTGATGACTTCCCAGACTGACCTCCACTGACGGCTTCAGGCCAAAATTCTTTGAGATTATATAACTGAAAGGAAAGAGAAACTTTCTTGTTGAGTATGTTCAAAGAGGGGGAGAGACCCTACTTATATAGTGCTTTGAAAAGCACTAATCTAAGTTGAATTAGTAATTATCCCTTTGGAAGGACTACTTGACATGTTGCCAAGTGTCTCTACTATGAATATCTTTGATACCCTTGGGAGATACAGAGTCGCAAAGTATGGCAATAAGAAATACAAAATTAAGTTAGTTTAGGATTCCTTGTCTACACACTGATTTTGACAGCACTGTTACGTAAATTCATCGAGAATTACATTTTGACTAGAAAAGTCTATATCTTTGTTTTCTCTTATGTAGCTGTTGCGCGCAAACACTGACTGCACCTCGCGCTCGGCCATACGTTGGGCAGGCTAAGTCAGCTGATGCGGGAAGGCTCCATTTATTAGTGATTTGAGTTGTCTCTGAATTAAAATTCGTGGATGAAGGGAAAAGAAAGCGGCCCTATTACTCTATTTCATTTCATATCCTTCACTTGGTGGAGAAAGTAATTTGAGGAAAAGTAGAGCAAAAAGTGAAGAAATGAAGATATGTTGGCATCTTGCATGACCAAGTATGTATATGAAGTAAACTCTACTCAGTCATAGTAAGAGTCATTTATGACCCTTCACTCGGCTACCAATATGCAAAAAGTACACTTGGTCCGAGTAAGCAATAAATGCACCTCACTCGTCTGAGTGGTTTTTTTTCCTGAGTTTCACTTGGTCTGAGTAACTTAACTCAATTGTAAAGAAATCCTTCATAAGGCATTAAATGGAGGAAATCCTCCTTCCTTAATGGCCCTTTCTCTTCCATTCTACCACTATAAAAGGATCCTTTTATTGCACATACAAGAGACATTTAAGAACCAAGGAAGCAAGCAGTAAAAGAGCATCTCTCTCTCTCTATATTTTTTTTTCTATAGTTCTTATAGTTTTGTCGAAGAACTCATTGCTATCAACATAGCCAAGGGGGAGTAATCCTCTCCTAGTCTATAGGATCTACGGATCCTAAATTATTAAACCCTTACATCATCATGTTTCAATTATAAAGTTATTTTCTTATTAGAATTGCCATATAATCTCTTTTATTTACATGTTAGCATGTCTTATTGGGAGATAAATACGTAGGTGATAGAATACTAATCGCTTAAGTAAGCCAGTGCTCCTTATGTTTGACCCTAGACTTACTAGTTTACAAATTGTGTAACTGTATTGACACCCCAAAAATAGAAGGTAAAATACTCCTCCGTCAAAATGGAGCTGTTGTAGGGGAGTAAGGGTTGAACTACTTAGAGATTAGGAAACTCCAAACTATGTAGCTTCACTCTCACCCTATCCATTCTTTTATGATTTATTATTCTTTGATCACTTTTTATGCTTTGTTTCCAGTCTTCTTTTTGCTAGGAACCTTGCCTATGGATGCAAAGATGGAGTAAGAACTACTCCCCTTTGATCTTGAGATTGAGCGAACTCTTCGAAAAATGAAAAGAACGTATAATCATTTAGAGAACGTTGCTCGAGTCCATCAACCCATATCTATGGAGATGCACGAGGAAGATAGACCGTTATATTATATGTTATGCCCTCCCTAGTGGGCTATGAATAAGAGATCAAACCACCGGATATCACGAAGGAAGCTTTGGGAGTCAAGTTGGTTCTCATAAAAAATTTTGGAGGCTCGTGCAAAGAAGAGGCTAGCACTCATATCCAGAATTTCCTAGAATTTTACGACACTTTCAAAGTGGTAAACATGCCAATTAATGCAATTTACCTAAAGACTTCTCATTTTCTATGAGGGACAGAGCCAAGGATTGGCTCAGAAGTCCGCTTAGAGGTAAGTGCAACACTTGAGATAACTTCACAAGCTTTCCTTTGCATTTACTATTTCGTAGCTATAATCAATGACTTTATCCGGAAGATAAACAACTACCAGCTAGTGGTGAGATAATGAGTCGTTGAGGCGCTTCAAGAGCTATCAACAAAGATGTCCTCACCATGGCCTATTTTAGGACAATCTGATAAACCTTTCCAAGATGAACTTTGTTGAAGCAACTCCACAAGGACTCCACCAGATTGCACTTAAATAAACAAGTGATCCATTAACTCGTTGCTCGAATTATTACAACACCTATATTGAGAAGCGAAGGAAACACCCCGCTCCTTGGATGCGATTATCCACATAAACAACATGGAACAACTTCTAAGGAAAGGCCAAAACCTTCATCAGTAGTCATGTAACCCACATCCAGTCGAACTCCAAACAAGAAGGTCAGGGATAGGATGGACTCATCAAAGCTCCTAAAGAGAAAACTCCGGATGTTCTAGCCTTCCAGACCGCCATGTCACCACATGAATCATCTAACCTAACTTTTGAAAGCTGATCATGAACCACAAGCGAAAGACCCTCTGATGTATCAAGCCTCAATCGACATTCTCTGATGGACAGTAGTCTAAAAGTCTCAGGAACTCATAAAAGGGGAAAAGTAAGAAAGAAGCTAGTGTAATTCTTCCGAAAACCTAACCCACATGAGGCATATACGAAAAATCAAGGGGCGGATGGAAGACCAGATGGCCAAGCCTGTAACCTGGGAGTCACCAAGTTACCTAGGATAACAATACTTGCTCGAAACTTATCACGCCCATGGCCAAGACTGACACCAGAAGCTACAATCAAGTTTTGGCCTATAAACACTCAATCATCTTAAATATACTTTGAAGTCCAACACCCCCATGGCTTAGTTAAAGTATGAAAGCGGATTTTGGCCTTTAATCTTTATTCCATAAATGGTTTCTAAATTTATTTGACTATTTGGTCCCTCTTCCTAGGGAGATTCTCTTTCTTTTTTTGCACGGTTAGGGAACTTTTCTTCCTCTTCAAATTTATAAAACTTTGTTTTGATTTTTTTTCTTTTTTTCAAAATTTTTTTTTAAGTTTAAAAAAAATCAGAGTGGAATCATTTTACACTTGCGACTTGAAAATATACTTTGAAACATTTTTGCAAAAAGGAATCCAAGAATTTAACTTTTCAAATAAAGATTAGGGTCACTAGAAAACACATGATGATTATAGATTTTTGAAAACATATTTTCGCGTGGTGCTCATTGGTTTGAAAATCTATGGGAAAATATCACTTTTTTTTGAAGAAATTAACTAAATTAAAAGAGTAAAGGTATCAACCCTATACTTAAGATTCTGGCTTAATAACTCATTTGTTTTAAAAAAACATTCTAGCAAACAATATTCCACATTCATGATAAGCTACAAGAATCAAACCTCCATTTTAAGAGTTTATTGAAAAATATTTTTATTTTTAAATAGATTTTAATTTTATGAGTTTTTTCAAAAAAAAATTGTACAGAAAAACACAACTCAACGCATGTATAAAAGATAAGACTTTTCTCCCTCTACTTAAACTATGCTTAGTCTCTTTAGCATTAAGTATTAAAAAGAATACTTAGTGAATACATGATTTGATTGTAAGGACTGAGAAAAGTTTGATGGGAAGAGTGTGGCATGCTTATGTGGTAGAATAAATCTAGGTTTTTGAAATGATCATAGTACTGCCTTGTACTCAGTCGAGTATGTGTCTTATAAGATTTTTATTAGACTGTGTATGCGACGGAAAGCCTAGAATTCTAGCTACATTATTTTACTCGGTTCAATTATATTCATAAAAGGAAACATACTCGAGTAAGTATAAGACAGGGTGATTTGATTTTATCAATTTACCTTATCCTGATTTCTTCTAGATCAATTTTAGCCTCATACATAGTCGCCAAAAGAATTTGATAGTGGTTTCTAGTGATTCCACTCTTAAAATGAAACCATAACACTCAATGAATGATGGAGTAATTTAGCCATCATTCATACAAATATTTGAATCAATAGCTAGCTAACATCATAAGTTATGTAGAAGGGTATGTCTAAAAAGTTAACACTAATAAAGGAATGATATACCTTGCGCAAGCTTAGAACTAGCACTATGTTTTATCGTGCATACACAATACTGCTAACTATTATCATTCTGAAAATCTGTATATACATACGAATAAGGAATTCTAAAAAACAGATATTTAGCTAGAGTCTTAAATATAGAGTTTGAATTTTTACTCTTTCGATTCAATTGATTTCTTCAAAAATAAAAAGTCATATTTAATCAAAGATTTTCAAACCAGTGGGCACAATTCATAAATATTTTCAAAAACCTTTAGTTAATTTCTTATTTGGTGACCCAAGTTTTTATTTGAAAAGTTATGTGTTAGATTCCTTTTTCTGACAATTTTAAGTATATTGCCAAGTCTTAAGTGTGGAATGATTTCATCATTTTGATTCTATAACTAAAAAGGAAAAATATATTTCAAAAAAAAAAGAAGTTGTAAGAAAGATTACTTAAAATTGAAAAATAATAGGAACAAAAGTTCACAAGAAAGAGGGATCATCGACTAAGTAAATTTGGAAATGATTTGAGGAATTAAGGACAAAGACCAAAATTCCATTTCATACTTAAACTTGGCATTTATCTAAATATTTTTCTTAAGAATTTTAGCTTTAGGCTTTTAAAAAATGATTAATTAGGGAAAAACTTTTATGCTTGCACTAAAATATTTTTAGCTAATTGATTTACTTAAATTCCTTCCAAGGTTCTCTTTCCTTAAAGGTCGATATTTTATCTAGGGACTTGGAAATGAGTTCTGACACATATGCCTATGGACTAACCCTTGCTAGCATAGACGATTGGTGGAAAATTTTGGGTCACTGGTTTGCAATAATATAATCATGAGAACTTTGTATTTTTTGAATTCCTTGAGAAAATTAAAACTTGATCTTTCTAAATTATTATATTGATGTTTGGAATGAAGCTCATTTTCTATTGAAAATAATATTGTTTGTGAAAATTGTTTGATGCATTTTATTGATTGCATATTCAAGGCTAGGCCTAATGGGTCTCATCATCCATAAGAGTCGAAAAATATGATTTTTGGATAATACAGACTAAGAAAACCTTCACAAGACAACAACTCTTCCATTAGGGACACCTAGGGGTTTGTACGCTTGGTGCAAGCTTTAAATGCACCTGTGATTCCTACAAAAGTGAGCTCAAGTTTTTTTTATTCTTTTTGCATTTTCATTACATGGTGGCTAAGGATATGAACTTCAAGATAAGTACATAAAATGTTAAGAGATAAAAATTAGTATATTTTTCCCATTCATTTGTAGAGACATTGTATTTATTAGTTCGGGACAAACAAACCTAATTATGGAATTTTTATCAATGAAAATACACCCATTTTAAGGCTCAACTTCTTTGTGATTTAAGTCATCTCTGAACCATTTTACCTCTGTTGATATGTGTTTTATGCTAATTTATAAAAAAATTCCCAAAATCGCTGGATTAAGTGAAAAGGAAGCAATTTTGTTTGAAAATAAGACAAAAAGGGAAGATTTTAAGAGAAGTCAGTATCTACTCAGTCGAGTAGAAATGTTAATCAATTGAGTAGATCTTCATTAGCTTGCTTAAAGATCACGGAGGTTCACTTGGTTCGAGAAAAAATATGAAGAATTTTTTACTCGGTCTAAGTAAGGTCATTTGTGGCACCTACTCGACCATTTACAAATGATCTCACTTAGTCCGAGTAGCATTTATTGCATCTACTTAGTCCAAGTGAAGAATTAGCATTGGTTTCACATGGTTAAGTAAAGCCTATCTTGCCTCTTCTCAGTCCGAGTAAAGAAAATGTACTGCAATCTACTCGCTTTGAGCAAGGGGTTATTGTTGGAGTCTGCCCATTAAACCAGTTGAATTGACTCGTATTGACTAAAGGTTTGGGTGTCTCGAACCAATTTATTCTTAATCAGGAATCATAACATCTTACTAGAGGCCATTTATGATTAATGGGCTCCAACCCATGGCTGAATAAGAATAAACCTAAAGGGTCGCTCACAAGCAAGTATGAGGTATTAAGTTCAATGTAAACCGAATAAGATTGGGTCCGGATATGACCGGTTCAATCCATGTCTGATTTGGATAAACCAAATGGGTTAATCCATGGGTTTGACCCATGGATAATACCCACTGGGAACCCACGGGCGCAGGCCCGGTAACTCAGCTGATGGGCTTGGCCCGTAGGGCAAAGCCCGTAACTCACTATAAATAGAAGTCAAGGATTTTTATTTGAGTGACGAAATTTCCTATTATACGATAACAGAAAGACAAACAACGAGGCTGTGTTTATCCGGAAGGGAGCTAGTACTCCAGTCAGACGTGGTATCCCACACTTGTGTGTGCATACCGTTAGAGGTGTGTCAATTGCCACACGAAGAAGCGAGACGACTGAACAAGGTAATTTAACATTTCAGTTTATTTCCGTAGTCATTTTTCTTTTGGGTATTTCTTAATTCAGATCCAGATCTATATCTCGGATCTGGATTGAGAACAATTAAAGTAAGAGATAGGTAATTCAGATCCAGATTTGTATATGGTAATTCGGATTACCACTAAAGTCATGAAATTAGTTTTGTGACGTTCCAGATCCGGGCTTATGCCGCGTGGTTCAGAAATCCAGATTGACATTTGTGTGGGTGATTCTCTATAATGGTATCAGAGCAACTTGCGAAATTGATTCGTATAGTTTGTATTTGATATAATTATTTTTTCTATGATTGGATCTGAAAACATGATACGAAATGAAGATGAAATTTATTTTTCCCAGTATTTCATTGTTATGAACATTACGAAACTGAAAATGATTTTTTGGGAATTTTCGGAATTTTCTTAAATTTTTTCTAGAATTTTTTCGTTCAGAAACGAACCTTGAACTAAAAGGTGTCTAGATTCGTCCCTGAGTCAATCCGGTTCGTGTTGACTAAGCAACTCGGCGAGTTAACTCGTAGTCTCGCCTCGGCAGAATTTATGTCGGAGATGGTTTGATTCCGCCTTTCCGGATCACATCTTCGACGGCGAAGGGGCTGAATGTGATCAGCTTTATGCGCTGAGTCAAATGACGTTCAAATCGGCTCTGTCCGTGACCGGATGTGAGAGATCTGGGACGAGTTAGCCTTGTCGGCCGTCGATTAGATGTCGACGGTTAAATCGATTCCGCCGCGAATCATTGAAGACAACGGACAAACGAGGCGAAGTGCTCGATTCGGTTGATGTCGCATGTGTTTCGATGTCTAAGTTGTGCCGAATCGATGCCGATTCGATTGCCGAGTTTCGAACTCGGCCGTACGAATTCTCTTCGATGCCACTTCTGGTAGCCTGGAATCTCCATAAGGGGAGTCGATCTGCGGAACTGAGGTTTATCAGATTAATCCACGCCGATTTGCTCAAAGAATGGAGCCTTGCCGGTTTCCATGGAGGATTCCGGCGAGGGAAGCAATCGGTGATTGCCTGGGGAAGAAGATGGGTCTGGTTCAATAATTGAACCGATTTGATTTTTGGTTCATTCTTCTGGCTCAGAAATTGAACTTGATTCAAAATGAATTGTCTGATTTTGGGTTTAGTTGTTAAACCAGTAGTCAATTGAAAAATCAGTTTGGTTCAATCTCTGATAAATTGAATTAAGGTTTAATTATTGACCCAGCAATCAATTAAAATTCAGTTCGGTTCACTTGATGTTGTTTAAATTTCTGGTTTAATTGTTAAATTAGAAATTCAATTGATTTAATTGTGTTTGAATTTGTTATTAATTTAATTATTTGTTTTAATTGTTAAATTATTTACAATAATTGGTCTAATTTGTTTTATTGTTCAATTGTTGAACGAATAAACCAAATGTCAATTTTAGTCAAATTATGAAATTGATTCAATTTAAATTAATTAGCATCCAAACTATTACGGATCAATTTTCGTATTGGGTCTTGGGAAGAATCATGCTGCACAATTTTCTAGATTTATTATTTATAATTTTATGTGTAAAATTATATGTGCATTTTTTATAATATGTTGATATTTGTTAAAATGCATGGTGAATAGTATGACTCTAGTTCATTTAATTGCGACCTGCGTGTCGGCTATGTTTATGTAATTTTAAAAATACAGCCTGCATGTCGTTTATATTTTTGTAAAATCTTAGCATAGCCAGTAGGTTAGTTTGAAGGAGTTCAAACAGCGGATGGTGATCCGGGAGATGCAAGGATGGATGGCGATCCGAAAGTTGCAAGACTATAGTTTATTGTTTTTATTTAGGGGCCATACTATTTCACGTATTTATATTTCTGCGTGTTAATATGCTTGTGATTGTGAATGCATGCATAACGTAGGCACGATAAGTAAATTAAGACCCTCTATAATATTAAGCGTGGAAATGCCTTTCCAAAACACCAACACTTGTCAAGGTTTCGATCGTTGGAAAATGGGACGTGTTAAAGCCATGCATTCCCAACTATCTTAGTGAGGCAAGGTGAACAAAGGTTGTTCACATGTTTGGTTTGGTTAGCTTAACAAAGTATCAAGACGGTCTTGGCCCTGAGGCATGGGGTTTGGGAATCATGACATTGGATGTCACCCGACCACCAAGAGTTGCATATGATGCAATTAGCAATTGTTGCTTACCTAAATAGTTAAATTTTGAGAGAAACGCTAAAGCGGACTCAAGATTTAATGAAATAAGGATCTTGGCTTACTATACCTACAGAGGGCCATTTTTTGAAGTGTAGTAAGAAAATTTATTAAATTGTTAGCAAATTTTATGATTTGATATTAAACATATTTGCATTATTTCCATTATAGAAATTTTCAAAAATATCAACTGTTGCATCATCAAACGTTACCGTGAGATCAATCCTGAATGTGGATGCTTTGAACAACACAAACTTTTGGGAATGACATCAAAATTTGAGAATGGTTCTCAAAGTGGAGGGTAAAGAATATGTTCTTGACTCTCTGATGCCCGAAGTTGTTCCTGCTTCCAATGCGTCTCGTGAAGAGAGAAATGCTTATGATAAGCATAAGGATGATTTAGAGGACGTGGTTCGTCTCATGATGGAATCTGTACAATTTGACTTGCAAAATCAGTTTGAAAACATGGAAGTCCATAAGATGATCATGAACCTGAAAAACCTTTTTCATGGACCGACTCAAGTTGAGAGATTAGACTTAGTTAAATCTCTCATGACCAGTCAGCATGAAATGGGTACTCTAGTTGGTCCACATGTGCTCAGTATGATTGAGTATTTGGAGAACCTCAAGAGACTGGATTATGGCATTCCTGATGAATCCTTAATTCTCTTAGCTCATATTTTCGAAGTTTTGTAGTAGGCTACCACCTGCACGATCTAAGAAAATCACTGCCTGACTTGCATAAGATGCTTGAGAAGGAAGAGCAAAATTTTAACCTTAATTGGATCTGAGACACTTGGTCACAAATGGATGGGTAAAGGGAAAGCCCTGGTCTATAATCAAGGTAAAATCCAAACTCGGGCCAATCGTCGACCTGGTCCTTCTAACGAGGATGTGGGCCATTATTGCAAAGGGCGGGGCATTGGAAGAGAAATTGCATTTGATATCTGGAAGATCAGAAAGAAGAAGCGAAGTAAGACTTCCGCTTCAGGTATTCATTTTCAAATAGTAAATGTTACTTCTCATCCACTTCCTCGGTATGTGATACCAAATTAAGTTCTCACATTTTAATGAATGTGCAAGAACTGAGAGGAAATATGGAGCTGTCGGATGGTCCTACACCTAGGTCATTGGAGCAAGAGTTGCTACAGTTGCTGGATGGAGCAACAAATTTACTTTTCTGAATCAGTTTTCGAACTTAATAAAATGCTACCATGTACTTGGAAAAACCTGAATTTGATTTATGTTTTTGATATATTTTTAATATTATATTATGAATTACTCATATATCTTGATGAAAATTCTTATGGTGGCATCTTATTTCATAATAAGATAATTATGTTCTAAAACTATACAACCCAAAGTTTAACAATGAATACCAAATTATTTCTGGTATCCATTTTGTATTAAATAAACAATGGGTATGTGTGTGAAACTCCATTTTGATGGAATTTTGAAATCTTTTGCTTTTAAAGCATTTGATTAACACAAATTTTGTTTATAGGGACAAAATGATTGTTACTCCTCTCAATTAAACCATTGAGAAAGTAAGTGACATATAAAATCCATGCATATTGATATGAGATTTATGAATGTCAGAAATGGTTTATATTCTCCCGTACTTTTGCTGATAAATGCAATAAAGTCGTCATGCATGACAAATATCAAAATTCCTTGATTAGTTCAAACAATTGCAAAATGGGGAGGTATAACACCAGCTAGACAAGAAGATTGAGTCTCTTCGATTTAATCGATGAGTAAAATATCTGAGTCTAGAGTTTTAATGATCATCAAAAGGAGTTTGAAATACTTTGACACTCATTCCTTATAGAACACAAGACTTTTGACATAGTCTGAGGGTATTTCTAAAAGGATAGATCGAGCTGTGTTGGACATAGTTAGTTCAATGATGAATCATGCTGATCTTCCACTAAATATGTCGGGCATACACGGAAAATTATTGTGCTCATTAGGAGTCTATCATTTCTTACTAAAAGAACAACACATAGGATATATCTTAGAAATGTTCTAAGACTCTCTTTATTCAAGATCTAGGGATTCTTGTGAAATGTTCACAAACATATCTCTTAGAATGATAAGTGCTTCTTTATGAGAAACCCAAGAAGATTCAAATGGGTTTTAACTTCCAGTGAGAACAAAATGTTTGTCATTCACAGCATAGTTTTTAAGGAAGTTTGAATTCCAAGAAAACTAGTGACAGTGTATTATAACTCAAAAGAGTTAGAGAGCTAAAGTAAATTTGTGGCAATTCTTATGGTTGCACTACATAGGTTCAAAAGAATGAATCGTAAACATATATGATATGTTTAACTGAACAATTCAATATTGTCATCTGTTATGTATAGAAGACAATGGACCTATGGATCGCAGCGGACGTATGGTGGACCCTAACTCCGAGGAATGACTTTTTTTCATAGAATCGGAGATGAAATATGTGTGGGCCAAAACAGAGTGTTGACTTTGTTTTACTCTTCCAATAATGTAATAATTCTTGGAAGTAAATGGATATTCAGAAGGCCAACATAGTTGGAAATGTTCCAACATTCAAAATGCGATAATATGTTTTAGTTGAATTCATGTTAATGAATTCAATAAAACTTATTGCATTATTTAAATTCATTTGGATTATCCTAGTGGTCATAATTATATTTATGAAAAACAATGTATGTAAAGAAAACATTTCCTTTAAGGAGAGTTTGTAAGAGGATGTGTATGACGCAACCTCAAGCTTTTACATCTTCATAAACTAGGAGAGTAAGCAAATTTCAGTATTCTGGACTGAGATGAGCGCCTCGGAAATGAAATTTTTATTTCAAAAAAATGATCAAAGAAGTTTGATTATCACTAAAGCGAAACGAACCTTATGTTTACATAAGGGTTGGTAGGAGTACAATTATTCTATTAAATATATATGTATGACATATTTATTTATGATTG
>NQLW01000026.1:506143-530713 GCA_002312845.1 Kalanchoe fedtschenkoi | reverse complement strand
AATATGTATTGGACCGACCCATTTTAAGATTACTGTAAGGTTTTAAGTGTTATCAGTATATCTTATAGTATACGAGTATAATCCTTAACCTGAGTTAGTCATGTTATCCTACTTGAGAAGTAACATGCTTTGATATCATCAAACGCTATCAATAAACCCAGTAGTTATAAAGGTGATTATTGGGTATGCTATGAATCTTGATGAGGAATATAAACTAACAAGATGGATCTGTCACTCTCATACAATGAGAGAAATATCTTTGGGCCTCGATGAGTTAAGATTGAGAAATTTATGACTGTGCCTAAACGGACTGACAGTCAGTCGTTTGATATATCATTCTTACTCAGAGATCGAGAAATGTGAATGAGCCTAATAAGGATAACACTTTATCCTTACTTATGCTTATTCAAGATACTGCTGGACAGAGTGATTATTAGTAACTGGTTCATGTGCAAGTGGGAGATTGTTGGAGTCTGCCCATTAAACCAATTGAATTGACTCGTATTGACTAAAGATTTGGTTGTCTCGAACCAATTTATTCTTAATCAGGAATCATAACGTCTTACTAGAGGCCACTTATGATTAATGGGCTCCAACCCATGGCTGAATAAGAATAAACTTAAAGGGTCGCACACAAGCAAGTATGAGATATTAAGTTGAATGTAAACCGAATAAGTTTCAGTCTGGATATGATCCGGTTCAACTCATGTTTGATTTGGATAAACCAGATGGGTTAATCCATGGGTTTGACCCATGGATAATACCCATTGGGTCTGACCCACGGGCGCAGGCCCGGTAACTCAGCTGATGGGCTTGGCCCGCAGGGCGAAACCCGTAACTCACTATAAATAGAAGCCTAGGGTTTCTATTTGATATTTGAGTGACGAAATTTCCCGTTATACGATAATGGAAAGACAAACAATGAGTCTGTGTTTATCCAGAAGGGAGCTAGTACTCCAGCGAGACGTGGTATCCCACACTTGTGTGTGGATACCGTTAGAGGTGTGTCAATTGCCACACGAAGAAGTAAGACGACTGAACAAGGTAATTTAACATTACAATTTATTTATGTAGTCGTTTTTCTTTTAAGTATTTCTCAATTCAGATCCAAATCTATATCTCGGATCTAGATTGAGAACAATCAAAGTAAGAAATAGGTAATCCGGATCCAGATCTGTATCTGGTAATTCGGATTACTACTAAAGCCATGAAATTGGTATTGTAGCATTCCAGATCCGGGCTTATGCCGCGTGGTTCGGAAATCCAGATTGACATTTGTGTGGGTGATTCCCTACAGTTACGAGACACAACGAATGGAGGATTCTTAGAGGAAATCGTCATCTTTTATCTGGTCATTGATCCCTTGCCCTTCCCTCTCATTTCTAATAGTATAAATACATGTCTTCATAAGCCAAGAAGTGCATCCCTTCTCCATTCCTCCACCATATAGAGAGCTCCACTCTTTATACTTGCTCTTAGTTTCATTTTTGTTTTTGTTCTTTTATTTTGTAGTAGTTAGATTTCAGCCCACCATGCAATTCGTTCTCCATTCCTCCATAATATCTACTTAGCTGTATAGAGCTCAGGTTTTTTTTAAAGTAATTTTATTGATGAAAATAGACCCAAATCGATCTATTTGGCATGACCCAAATGGATCTACATGAATGATTTGTGACTCTAGCAGTCTACTAGGTAAAAGGCTTTAGGCCTTGGAAAGGCTGCACACAGCCTGAGGCTGGAGTTCAGGACCTGTGCGAGCTGCAATTTGGTCCCTACTCTAGGTGCAGGCACGAGGCACAACACATGGGGCAACCTCAGACTCAGCGCAGCGACCAAGGGCAGCATGCGTGAGGGGCCCAAGGCGTGACTTGCAGACTGGGACACCATGTGGGCAAAGTGGGAAATAAGAAGTCATGTTCCTAAAGCAATTTTGAAATCAACCATGTTGCACCAGGTGCGACCACCAAGGTGCAAGTACAGTCACATGGAGAGCGACCTACGCGGCCGAGACTGACCGGAAAGGCAGCCCCCCAGGTGCACTGCGAAGGCTGAGATGCTGCTATATCAGTAGACTTCAGCCCAGTTATCAGCGATGCTCCAATCCTTGCTGCCCCCTCCAACAGGCTCACACAATCGCCATGGACTGAACACAAATCGGAGTGCACAAACCTCCTTCCTAACAGACGAGGGCGTGCACAGTGACGAGTAGGCGCAGCGCACGATGAGCGCTAAGTGAAGGAGACTTGAGGCAGAGGCGAGACACGACGAGGCTTTGACCGCGACGATAATTACAGCTAGTGGGTGTCTTTGAAAGGGTGGCGCCGAGGGACGGCTACAAGGGTGGGGCCCGAACCGTGCAAGAGACAACTTTGCTAGTCGTGCGGGCAACCGAAACAACCTATGGAAGGGGATTCAGGCCTCCATAGACTGAGACGGCTGGACAAACGAAACGGGGATACGAGCTCTTAGCTTGATTAAGGGCCTAAATGGGAGGCTGGAGACTTGGAGTTGGGGAGGTAGAAATAAGTGCGGGAAGGGCCTGTCCCCACTCTCCTCCTCCACCGCCGATTGAAAATGATGCTTTTTAGAGAGAAGTCAGAGAGGGGTAACACAAGTTCTGAGTATCGACTTCACACGGTTCACATAGTTATTGTCAAATATAGAGCTCAGGTTCACTTGGGATTTTCCTCTAAGTAAACTTTAACCAAGTATTCATAAGGATCTTCCCAATCCTTTACGTTTGTGCTGTTTTGACTCCACAATGCCTCCTTTTCACTTCAAAGCCTTATTCTGGGTCTTTTTTTCCTAATTAAACATAAAATAAATAAAATAGTTGTAAAATGGTTCAAGAATGACTCAGATCACTAAGAAATGAAGCCTTTAAATGTGAATGCTTGGTTCTGGGTTAGTGATAATGAATTAATAATTAGATGGCAAAGATTGGGGAGTCCAACGATTTGATGGAAAATGAGATTGATTTTACCCCAACACTGGTGACTATTCTGACAAATGCAACAAGTTCTTTGATCACTGATCAAGGCTTGAACCATTACATTAGTCAGTTTTGATAAGAAATTTTGTGAGAGAAGTGCGGCAACATGGAAACAAAATAAACTGCAATAGTATTCTCACTGCTAGAGGTGAAGGATGCACATAAGAAGATGGATTATGCAGTTGTTATGAAATTTGTTATGGCCAATAAAGCTAGAATCAAAGAGACTATGAACCATATTAGGTCGAATTAATAGATAGGATGCGGTTTTATAGTAGCAGGCTTGGATGTTTGTCACATATTACTATACCTAAATTCAGATAAGGGTGTTATTGAAATACTCACTTGTTACTTTCATGTTATCAGAACATCATCATTTTAAGTTTTTTGATTGGATGCCCAACTTTGATTTGAAGAAGGAAATGTTGATGACAATGGTTTGGAACAAATTGGCATTTTTTGAGTGAAGATATTTTATACTAGTTTTTTTTATGTATAGGGAATCAAATACAACTTATCTTAGCTTCGGACAGGACGACAAAATATAGGACAACAGTTTCCTTTGCAAGATTTGTATGGAGGTTGATTTGATACATGCTTTGCCTCATGAGCTTTGAACTGATAACAATGACAGTAAGACATTTTAGAAAGAGCTTGTGCATAAATGGAAGATATGTTAGGTGTTTTTTTGTAGAATTCAAGGTCACTCTCTATTATAGAATGTAAAAAAGTTTGAAGGCCAAAAAAAAAGATTAAGAAGATACAAGCTTAATCCGAGGTGGTGCAGGAAAAGGCTAAATGGATTAAGGTTCGTTAAAGAAACAAAAACACATATGTAGGGGCCACTAAGGTTGTAACTCAAGGTAACTCTTTTTAGGTGTTGCAGAATTTTGTGGAGGATGAAGAGAATGGAACATATTAGAGAAAGAATTTGGAGATGCTGAATCTTCTAAGGATGATATCTTTAAAAAAAAGACGTAATCTCTAAAATAATGAAGTGGCTAGATGAGAATAAAATCTAAAGTAAGATAAAGAAGAGTGAGATCACTTTGAAAAGTACTTACTCCTTGGGTGATCGATCTAAAGACATTGAAATAGTCAATCAATCTAGATTAAGTGTTTGATGATTTACAACATGAGAAGAGGGGGTGAAAGAATACTATAAAATGAGAGAAATAATTGATCCAACTCAGTAGATGGCAGTTGTGGATCATGGTAATGAAATTATACAAGTTCCATATTCTCTTTTGAGGATTTAAGGAGAGGTTGATCCATTGGAGATTGAACAGGCATGGGCCAAAGGGGCCTAATAATGGTACAAGACAAAAATAGTTAGAAGTGTTACACATATATATTAGACCCGTGACACTATCAAAAGTTTTGAAAAAGACAGGACAAGAGATTGAATGATGGACACAATTTTATCTTGAAATGCTAGGGGGATTTGGAATGAAGGTATAATGCGCCATTTACAATTGTTAATAGATAAGAAGGTTAAACCTTCCTTGGTAGTTATTTTGGAGCCTATGGATGATAAAACAAGACTTGAGAAGTTTGGGGATAAAACTAATTTTCCTGGTATTTTTTATGATCATGATATCAAACATTATATTTTAATCTTTTGGAAACAATTTAAAGTTGAAGTGCACTATATTAATAGTCACGTTTCCACTTTACTTTAGATAAAAAAGGATGGAAGTAAGTTTTGATATTCTACAGTTTATAGACCTTGCTCTAGGCATGATAGAAAAATTTATGTGATTTGTATCAAATAGATTTGTTGCTCCCCTTTTGTAAAAAAAGGTCCATGGATTTTGAAGAGTCACTTGAATGCTATCGAGATTGGAGTGAGAAACAAGGTGGAAAAATGGAAGATGATGGTTGCATAGAAGACTTTATGGCTAGGTAGGGGGAGATTTGTTCACTTGTTGCAACAATAAAAAATGAGGGGGATGTTATGGAAGAGTTTGGATAGATTATTGAGAAATTTAGAGTTCTTTAAAATTTAAACTTGGTTTAAGGTGGCTCCTCATCAAAGAATTACTTTAAATCATGCACCAATTATTTTATATGAAGATAAACGATTGGATTTGAAGAAGTCAGTCTAGATTTCTGTGGATGCGGACTAAACACGGTCAGTTTTTATTAACACGTGTGGAATAACAAAGCTAGTGAGGATAGAATGTTAAATTTTACATTAAAGCTTTAGAGGGTTAAACAAGATCTAATTAAATGGAATAAAGAGGTGTTTGGTAATGTTTATAAGGTTGTAGGAGTTTGAAAGCATGGTGATAAAATTGAAAAAAGAGCTTTTGATTTAGTGGGAGCAACTAATTTTTGACAGCTTAATGCATGCTAAACATGATGTGAATATTTAGAAAACACACAAGTATCAAATGATGGAAGTTCAAGTTAAGTGTAAATGATTAAAAGATGGAGACAGAAATACCTCGTATTTTATGCTTTATTAATGTAAAAGAGAAACATGGGTCATTTGAAGATTTAATTGCCAGCCGGGGAGAAAGAAAAATGTGATGTAATTGGGCAGGTAACAAGCTCTCATTTTAATAAATTGTTTTGGAAAAGAATTTGAAACTTGTAGCCATCATTTCCTTTGATCATTTACCTTCAATTATAATAGAAATATGTTGAGTTTTTGAAAATACCAGATGAACATGTAGTTAAAGGTGCTGTTTTTGGATTAAATGCCACAAGTGCACCATGGCTTGATGGATACATGTATTTTCTACCAAATCTGTTGGAGTATAAATAAAGATGACTTGATAGATTTTATTACGGTCTTTTTTCAAGGTTAGAAAATGCCTAAGATGGTTTCTACTACATGCATTGTTTTGCTTACAAAAGTTCAAAATCGTAAGTTCCACTGAATCAAACCTCGGATCTAGTACAACTTTTGTCATAAGATTTTGTCTAAAATATTGAATAGTAGGATAGCCCTTATATTACCTTTACTAATATGTCTCTGAACAAGGTGAAGTAGTTGCTCAAAGTAGTATTTAACTAATATTGTTACAAGATTTAAATTCGTGTGTGAAAATTACGTTGTTTGGTTATCAAAATAAATAATGTCATTTTCTGCACATAAATAAAATGATGTCTTTTCATACTCAATCATCCATAATCTTCAACAAATTTAATTAGATAAATTATATTTAAGAAATCAAACAAATTGATCTTAAACATCAATCGAAATGAGTCTGATTTTTTTATCGCACCCTTTTCGGAAATCGTGGTGGTTCTGACCGCAATTCGGCAAGTGGTGGTATTTCAGGACCCCTTTTGGGGTTTTTCCCTATTTGGAAATGGTTTGGCTGGATTTCTAACATTCATACTCCTTTAAGGACCTTAATTCATTGATAATGCTAGTTTAAAGTCTCAATTTGGTTGTCTTGGAATTCTTACCTTCATTATTTCCATTTGGGAGATATGGAAATGGAGAAATTCCATCAGGTTTGATGAGGCTTATAATAGGGACCGAATTATTCACAATATCATTTTACAGCTTCAGTAGTATTCCAGTCTTATCAGAGGAGTTAGGAAGGCTTTTTGGGTTGAACTACTTTCAATTCAAGCCTTAAAAATTCCAGTTATCCAACCTAAGGTTCAAAAAAATCAGTGGGTTAAATGGTTTTCTCAGGATTCTGGTATTATATTAAATTGTCAGGGTGATAACAATGGTTCCCAGGCCTTTGGAGGAAGCATTCTCAGGAGAGCAGATGGTGAATTCTTTTTAAAGTGGATCAAATTTCGGACATGCCTTTTGCCTCTTTGTTATCTATCAAGGTTGGTCTTCAAATTACTTCCCTTTATAATATTCAGTGTTCCCAAGTTCAGACAGACTCCATCTTTGTAGTCTCTTCAGTTCAGCAGAAAGAAAATTGCCCTTGGATAAGTCTTAAGATTTGCTCATATCTGCTTCTCATCTAATCTCAATCCTCAATCAGGTAGATTTGCAAAGAAGCAAATAGCGCAGCCATTAAGAATGGCTCTGATAAGCAGCCTATTGATATTGCGATCTTTGGAAGGGAATCAGACTGTCCTCATCATGTGCAACTTCTCTTATGTGAGGATCGGAATGGCTTTTTCCGTTGTAGGAAGTAGCGTTGTGCTGCGCTCTTCTCTGAGGCTATAACTTTTTATTCGTTTGTTGTAGTTGCCGGCCGGAGGCTTTTTTCGGCCGCCCTCATTTTTTCATCTTCTACTAAATCGTCATTTCTTTTTTTTAAAAAAAGTTTTGTTGATTGATGTTGTGTTTGCGATCTTGTGTTTTTGAGATTCAAATTCTATGATGTTATGTTTTAAATATGAGTTTTTTACTTATTTTTGTTCTTTATTTCTGGGTTTAAAATTTAGAACTTCATGTGTTTCAAATCCGGCTTTTCTAGATTTTCTATAAAGTTTTAAATTACAAAGCAAAATATATAAATGACAAAGTACAAAGCACAAAACAAAAAATATAAAGTACAAAGTGTTATATCTGAACTGTAAAACCGTAAACATGAGCACAGAGTAAAAGACCCGGAACACTAAACGTAAGTAGAAAACTGAAAGCAGATGCACAATGCACGAGAAACAAAGCACGACACTAGTTGTGAAATACTAGACTGACACACAACATTAAATGCATATAAGTATTTTAAAAAAATACAAAAGCATAAAGTACAAGACACAAAACATGAAACTAAAAATGTAAAACACAAAACCTAGAATACTAGACATAAGCAAGAAATAGAGAGCAGATAAACAACGCACAAGACATAAAGAAAAGATGCGAAATTAGACTAACATACATCATTTAATGCAAATCAGTATTGTTTTGTGGATGTACACCCTCTTGATTGATACTCACAAATATAATCCACTTGACTAACATCAATCATGACATTAATTTTTCACTTTCTAAAAAAGGTTATGTACTAAAAATAATGGGTTTCTTGAAAAGTAAGATTTACTTTTCCTACATTATATTTCTTAAAAAATATTTTTTGTGTCAATTCATGATGAGTGTCAAGTCAAGTGGATTTGTAATGAGTGGCTACCTCTCTCTCTCTCTCCACTTTCAAAACTCGCTCATCTTTCTCTCTCGTGCAAACCCATATATGAAACTCATCTCCCACTCATCTCCATTGAAACACACTCAAGTGAAACCCATCTCTCGAAACCCATAAAACTCATCTTCCACACATCTCCACTGAAATATTTGAGCTTTCAAACTTTCTCTCGCGTGTTGTGTTTTATGGGTTTTGAAATATTAATTTATGTAATGCTTTTTGGTTTTTCTAGATTTTGTTGGTTAATGTTGTGTTTGTTGTAATTCAGGGTTTTCAATAGAGCTTTTAAATTACAAAGTACAATATATAAAGGATAAAGTACAAAGCACAAAATACAAAGTACAAAGCGGTAAATCTGAACTTGAAAACCCATCTCCTTTGAACTCATCTCCCACTCATCTCCTTTGAATGATGTGTATTAAGTACGTTGCACCTTATCCCTGGATTTTGTACTTTATTTAAATTGAACTTTAAATTTTATTAAACTTCAACATTCAATTAAATAGAATGTTCAGCGTCTAATGTGCTTTGTTCTAAAGTAAAATGTTTCACTTATGTTCATTGTCTAATGTGCTAATGTAAAATGTTCAACCTGTGTTTAATGTCCAAGCTAATAAAGTACAAAGTTCAATATATGTTCAGTGTCCAATGTGTTTTGTGTTTTAAAACTTTATAAAAAAATTAAAAAATCCATAATTGAAATCCAGAGAAGCACGACATCGCACATTAAAACTTAGAATATGCGGACAACACCACAAAAAAAGCATCACATAGCAAAACACAATTCAAAAACATATAATATCACACGTCAAAACATAAAGCACAATATCACAACATATATGTTCAGTGTTCAACCCCCTATTGTACTTTGTACTTTAATACTTGTGTTTTTTGTTTTGTAATTTAAAAATTCTCAGAAAATTCAAAAAATCCATATTTAAACCTACAAAAGTACAACATCACACGTCAAAATCCAGAAAACACAACAAAAACATATCATGCAACAAAACATAATGTCCACTTTTCTGACACCCTCTTGATTGACGCCCACATATATAATCCATTTGATTAACATCCATCATGACACCAATTTTTCACATTTAAAGAAATGTCATGTGCTGAAAGTAATAGGTTTTTTGAAAAGTTAGTTTTATTTTTCCTACATTAATTTTTTTGAAAAATGATTTTGTGTCAAATCATGATGAGTGTTAAGTCAAGTAGATTTGTACTGAGTAGCTTCTACTCCCCCTCTCTTTCGTACTCACTCTCAAAATTCACTCATCTTTCTCTCTCGGCTTTGAATTAAAATTTAAAATTAGAACACGTAAACTTCAAATTAAAATTTCTCTCATGTGTTGAATTTTATAGGTTTTGAAATATGAGTTCATGTTGTACTTTTAGGTTTTTTTAGGTTTTGTAGGTTGATGTTGTGTTTGTGATCTTATGTTCTGGGTTTTAAAACACACTTATGCTTTTTTGTTCTTCATTTTTGGATTTTTTGGATTTAGGATTTAAGATTTTTTGTGTTTAAAATCTAGGTTTTTGGGGTTTTATGGATTTTCTTGTGTTCTAGGTTTTAAAACTCGCGTATGCTATTTTGTTCTTCATTTCTGAGTTTTGAAATGTGTTTTTCAGATTAACGTGATGTGTTTTGTGGATTTTTAAGTTTTATGTGTTTTGTAGGTTTTCTTTGCTTATGAGTTTTCCGAATTAACGTGATGTGTTTTATGTGTTTCTAGTAGTGTTTTGTGCTTTGTGCTTTGTGCTTTCTGGTGTGTGCTATCGGACATGTATTTTGTACTTTATCATGTGTTTTGTACTATCAAGCATGTGCTTTGTGTTTTATAATTTATCATGTGCTTTTTATGCTTTGTGCTTTCTGGTGTGTGCTATCGGACATGTGTTTCGTACTTTATCATGTGTTTTGTACTATCAAGCATGTGCTTTGTGTTTTATAATTTATCATGTGTTTCTTATTATTAAAAATGTGTTTTGTATTTTGTAATTTATCATGCTTTCGTACTATCGAGTTTTGTGCTTTCATGCTTCATATAACATCCACTTGACTAACACCTGCTTGATTGATATCCACAAATACACTTGACTTACATCTATCATGACACCAATTTTCTACTTTTCAAAAAAAGTGATGTACTAAAAGTAATGGATTTCTTGAAAAGTGCATTTTATTTTTTCTACATCAATTTTCTTGAAAAGTGGCTTTGTGTCAAATCATGATGAGTGTTAAGTCAGGTGAATTTATGTCACTATTTATTTTGTATTAATTTTGAACCTTTGAGCATTGTATGTTATACTTAGTGTATTTAGTGTTCAATGTGCTTTTATGCTTTGTGCTTTGTACTTTTCAACTTCATAGAAAACTCATAAAATACAGATTTAAAATTCAGTAAAGCACAACATCACATGTCAGAACCCAGAAAATATAAAAAAAAAATGCACCACCCAACAAAACACAACATCATATGTCAAAACTCATAAAACCCAAAAAACACAATTGATGATCGTATGAAAGTACCACGTTCAGTACTTGAAGATCTAATAAAATAGAGAACTAACAAAACCCAACACAAACATGGATTTAAAAATCCCAAAAATAGGTTTGAGGAGAGAGAATTAAGTTTTGTTGTGAGAAAGAAATGAATTTTGGTGGAGAGAGACGTGTGTGTTTGAGTAGGTTTGGGAAGAGCGAAATGGGTTTTGCGGAGAGAGGCAGTGTGTTTGAGTGGACTTGAATGTGTATGAGAAGAGAGTGATAGTATACCGATAATGAGAGTGTGTGGGAGAAAAGTGAGAGGGGAATTTTTATTGTAATGAGTGAGAAAATTGATAGAAAAGTGAGAAAAAAGTGCACTCAATTGACTGACACCCACTTGATTGACACTCACAGATTCACTTGATTAACATCCATCATGACACCAATTTTTCACTTTTCAAGAAAAATAATGAGTTTCTTATAAAGTGAATTTTACTTTGGGTTTGTGTCAAGTCATGATGAGTGTCAAGTCAAGTAGATTTGTGTCACTATTCATTTTTTATTAATTTTGAACCTTTGAATGCTATTTTTTAAGCTTTTTACTCAATATCAGTGTTCGATGTGTTTTGTGCTGTAGAACCTTATTACATAAAACTCACAAAATTCAGATTTGAGACTCCATAAAGCACAACATCTCACGTCAAAACCTAGAAAACCCAGAAAATACAATAAAAACGTATCACACACCAAAATATAATTGAAAAAATACAATATCACACGTCAAATCCCAAAAAAAAACATAACATCACACATCAAAATCCAAAACAATCATAAATTTAATAAAAAAACTAGAAAAATACAACATCACACATCAAAATCTAAAAAATTCATAAGCACAATAAAAACTCAGAAAATAATAATATCACATTTCAAAATCTAGAAAACTTAGAAAACGCAACAAAAAAGCATCACAAAACAAAATACAACATCACACATCAAAACTCAAAAAACTCAATTGATGATAGTAAGAAAGTACCACATTCAAAACACATATTTGAACAGATTTGAAACTCATAAGATCCAAATTTAATACCCATACAAATCAGAACCCATAAAATCCAGAAAACACAATAAAAAATATCACACAACTAAACACAAAAAACACAACATCACACAACACAAACACAGAGAGAGACCCAATTGGATGACTGAGTTGGAGAAAAGAGTTCTAAAGATATGGTAGGTCTTTTTGGATTAACCATATCGATTGAAAGTGTAAATTTGAGTTGAATTGTAGCTAACTCGTATTCATTTGTAATGATTTGACTCAATTTAAATTTAAAATAATCCAACCAATCTAACCTATAATTAAAATTCTTGATTTGGTTGAGTTTGGAACAACATTGTAAAGACATTTTACAAATGAAGCATAAAAACACATATATAATTGGGTTGAATTTACTTTTGTGACAACCAAAATTCATTAGACTTGACTCAAAGATAAACCCAATCCAAACTTAACCTAACACAATCCCATTGAATCTAACTATATCCGAATTAATTTGTTTGTTTATTTGAGTTGAATTTTGGGTCAAACCAAACTACTTACACAGCTAAGTTGAAGAGATTGAGAGGGAAGAAATCATAAGTTTATGATAGATGTTGACAAGAAGCGTAGCAGTTGATTGGCATAATTGACCGGATATGTTACTATCTCCATCCTCTTTTATTTGTCGCTTTCCTTTCAAAAATTTGAGTTTGATTTGTTGTTTTTATGCGAAATTTTACAAAAACATTATGATGATGGTCTTCATATGTTTGTATCAAATTTTATATCGATAATATATTTTATTATAATTTTATAATATTTATAATTTGAATTATTTACGTTTAGAATTTAATACACAATATATAAGTGACAAGTACAAAAGAGGAAGAAGAGTAATTGATTGTTCGATATAGGCTTAGAAAATACATGACGTGAGCTCACATACATACTAAGCTTGTGTTTGGTTTAGGGAAAATTTGAAAGAAAGGAAAATTTAATGAAAAATTAGAAGGAATTCTTTGTTTGGTTTAGAGAAAATTAGAGATGGAAAACTAAATGAAAAGTTAGATGGAAAATAGGATGGAAATTTGTTTAAATTAAAAAGTGTTTTAGTACTTTCTACAAAATTTTCGACCTCAAACCAAATAAGGATAAACTAAGATGAGCTTTTTGAGAAATTCATTTTCCCTCTAACTTTCCTCAAACCAAACACAGCCTAAGAGTATCAAGCAATTTATTACTGTTCATTAATACATAAATGAAGAAGAAGCACAATATACTTAAGTTTCCAGTCGATCAGTAATCATGCGTCATAAAACATGGAAATTATTGACTTGCTACATTCGTTCGTGCATACTTTTGGATGCTCATGACTGAAACGCCTTATGCGAAAATTCCAAATTAAGTTCTCACATATCTGCAACTCCACCCTAAGATATCATCAATATACCAATTGTTTAAGATGCCTGCTGATGATGAACACTAGATGCAGAGCTTCTTCTTTTTTTACTGATCAGCATGCATGTACAGCTCAAAGCTGCATGCTTACAGCATCCATCCTGGGATGAATCCGCTGACTTGGTGGGTGCTGGTTGTGGCATTCATCTGATCTGCAGCAACCTGATCATACCTGTGATCCATCAACAAGACTTAGTGTGCATCATAGATACAATTTAAAGTAAGCGAGTTAAGCCATTTACCCAATTTGCAAAGTGGGGTTGCAATCCAGCTGCTGGTAAAGTGCATGAGACTGAGCTTGATGATAGGGCATGCTTTGCTCCCCGGCTTCCCATGATAGTCTGAAGCTGTTCTTCGGAACCATTTCTTCCAACTAGAACATTACAAGAGAGATAGAAACTTTCTTTAACTATAGCTTGTTTGCACTTTAGATTGGGTTGCACCACCAACATCTTTATGATCATTCAAACATTTGTATAATAATATTGTTCTAATAGAGCAGCTATAGATTAACTTACCTTCATTTCAAGAATTCTTTTAGATTCCAGTAAGGCACTCTCCTGTGTCCAAACAATCGATCGATGTTGAGCTATTATTGCAGGTATGACAAGACACTATGGTTCTTCCGTTTTCTCAAGAACTTCTAGGAGAGCATAAATATATATATAGTCAATAGAATCAGCAACTAGTCTTACCTTGTTTTGAAGTTCAGCTAGCTTATCCAGCATACACTGAGTCTGCAAGGTCGGATTAAAAGGCAAATGACTATTCAATATGTGGAAGAATTTAGACAGCATTGTGCTGAGACTTCATTCAGGTCGCAGCTCAAGAAGAATATTCGACACAATTTAATGTTCTTGAAAGACTTTGCAATGCTCACCATATATGCAGAGAGAGGGAAATGATCAAAAGAAGACCTTATTTAATAGAAATCAAAATACTTATCTAAGCGTAGATACATTTGTACTTAAATTCAATAATTATTCATAAAATGTATTATACATAAGTCATGAGACTTGCACATATTTATACCAAAACAATTTAGTGCATTATACCAAAACCTAACTGACTTTTGCACTGGGTACAGATAAGGACATAATAGACAACTTGATGAAAATGAGTGAAAAAAAGGCTTGAATTTTTGGAGTTTGAGATCAAAGAGATAAATTCACTTCACGTCATCTTTTTATCATAATGATTCAAGATCCTCTGTCATATATTCAAAATGGGACAAGTATCTACTTGCACTTCAAACCCATGCTTTAAACCACAATCCACAACTTCTTGATTACGATCGCTCCATACAAGTCAATGACTAAATAACGCTCATAGTCATAGGGGTGTCATCTTGGTTTCTAAAATGAAGATTTACGAATAGTTTCTCAAAATGTCATTTGGGACTGAATCATGATGTTGGACTATCTTTTCTCATCAAGAGACACCCTTCTTTGAAACCATGGTTATTAACTCACAACACTGTTTTATGAGCTAGTTAAAAAAAGGATTCCTAACCCAGAAGAAACAGTTGTCTATTGCCTACCAGTACCAGATACATACTGTATATATAACACCATTAGTTATTTTTCCAATAAATTCAGAAGCATATGATCAACTGAAAATTGTAATGCGTGAATTTTGATCATTTGGCAAAGGCTACATGCATTTAACATACTCTTGTAGACCTAATGAGCTTTAAGGTTGATTCAAGTTGATGCTCAAGCTGCTCCAACTCCTTGGTGCTTAGGGGCCCCAAATCCTCCCCAAGAAGGTTTCTGCAGAGCTCATCCGTGATAATATTAGTGGCATTGGAAATATTACGATAAGCACGATATGTCAATACATGTGATCCGAACACCCCAAAATCAAAATTTGTAGTGCTATTTTATTAAAATTTCCCTGTATACTGCCTATTTTCAGTTGCTCTTTGACATGCTTTAATAACAAATTTTCATAGAAATGCATGACAACTGCATTTTCTTGATCAGAATTTCTTCGTGTATGTCATTATCCAAGGAAAATTCTCATCATGGCAATGTTAAGTTTTTCACGGCTTTCAAGAATGGACAAAAGATGAGTCACTGGTTTAAAGAGAGGTTGAGTAAGACTGTAATAAGTACCTCTGAGTAAGCTGTAGAGCTTCAAACTTGCCTTTCAGTTTTAAGTATTCCCTGTAACTGCTCTGCAACATCAGAGAACTTCCTCTTTAAGATTAAAACTAAAAGGAGTTGCACCATATTTAGTGCCACCCAAAATAACTAAGGAGAAACAAACAAAGCACATGCAAATGTATGGTTCACGTATACAGAATATTGCAAAGAAACAGATTTAGTGGTGGTTGTACCTCGAGCTCCTTGTTAGGTCGATTCACTTCTACTGCCCCATAGCTGCACTTCTGGTACCTTTCAAGTGTTTTCATCATGCTAAAACAGGAAGCAATTAGAACAAGCATAAACTTTTTGAAAAAACAATAAAGAGAAGTAAGGCAGAAAAGACATGTAAAAACCCTAACAAGCACTTAAAGAACTGCTATGTAAAGCTTGTACCTCCAGAAGATGTTTGAAGAAGGGAAAGGAAATAAAATGTTAGTTTTCATTTACTTGATTCAGTAAATACACCTCAGTTTATTATATCCTTGTGCAATTTTTTTATCAGTTGCACTCAAATATCACAAGACACCTCTATCTTGGTATTACAAGTTTAGAATCAACAAAGTAAAAAAAACTATCACATTTCAAAGTCACAACTGATTGCTTGTCTTGTGATATCATCTTTGAAAACGCTCAATAGCCTTGCTGAAGGTAATGAAAAACATTTTCTCTAGTGATTTCAAGAGATCCAGATTTGGATAGGAAGATTTACTGAGGCAATATTGTCATTTAAGGTTCAGATTCCTGCTCTCTCTCATATTTTTTATTCTGGTAAAATGGGATTATAGATATTTGAATGATCTTCAGTAGCACCAGGAAACAAACAGACCATGACTGTATCTGGTGCTTCTGGTGATATATCTTTCAGATCTGGGAGTGCAAGGATTACAACCCAAAAGAATCCCAGATCTGTTAAAAAGAAAAACCCAATAATCAACATCAATTTATTGGGTGATCAGAACCTTGATCTGATCCTTAATAATACGGATGTTGATGTGGTGGGTATGAACCAAAACACAAAAAAAGCAAACCCCTTGTACACAAAAACTAAGCTGCAAAAACATGAGAATCAAGAAAAGAAGATGGAGATATTATGGGTACTTATTGGTGCTGCAGAACTCATATAGCTTGCCACGGTTGGAGAAGATGATGAGGGCAACCTCAGCATCACACAAGACAGATAACTCATAGGCTTTCTTGAGAAGGCCATTCCTCCTCTTGGCAAAGGTGACCTGCCTGTTTATCTTGTTCTCTATCCTCTTCAGCTCCACCCTTCCTCTCCCCATATATATGATAAATGGCTGAGCTGAGATGATGACGAGATCTTATGTTAGCCTTGCCTTTTTGTAAGTATACGAAGTTATAAAAGCAGTAAGAAGAGATCAAAGCAGAGGCCTTCCTAGCTAGGTACGTATGTGAAAGAAGATGGAGTTCTTACTTGTTGTGTGATGTGTCTCAGAACTCACCAAAAACAACCCCAAAATTTCTCCCTGCTTTTCTCAAAGTGGCTATGCTGAGATTGTGTAACCAAAACTTGTCAAACACAAATTTCTCTCTACCCACACCCCCACTTTTTGTAAATAAATAAATATAAAGAGAATTTGTACTTACTTACTGGAAACCCTAGATACATTCAGGTTCAAGAGAATGAGCTGCTTCTGTTCTCCTCCTCTCTCCCTATCTCTTCCTCTCAATATAGAGATATATAAATGAGAGTGTATGAACATACATAGTTTTTTTATTAAATAAAATGTTATACAGACTACTCTTGGCAAACCTAATAAAATGTATTTTTCAGAAATTTTATCATTTAATTTATTTGCAAATTTTTAATAAAGTAATTCTAGAAATTAAAAATATGTATATATTTATGAATCTTAATTATACCCATCGATCAGAAGTTATATGTGAATTGGGCGCATGCACATACAGTAGTAGTGTTGCTCATTAACTAGTAACAATTGAGTAGATGTGCTCCATTGATTGAACTATGATTCTGATGAGATATATATCATCGTCAGTTGCGATCTGATGATAGTACTGTCACTAGCTAGGTAGAATAAACACTTTAATGTAGGAGAAGCCAATGCTTAATTTCACCCATTCCCTTTAACCTAAAAGGGAACGACTCAAAAAATGATCATGAACTACCACCGCTTATAAAATTGCGGTCAGAACTATCATGATTTCTAAAAAGAGTGCGATGGAAAAAAAATGGATTGATTTTCTAAAATAAAATTCATCATTACATTCCAAAACTAATATTATTATAAGACTTAGATTTGTGTTTGAAAATTACGTCATTTGTTTATCAAAAGACGTCATTTTTTTATGTGCGCAAAATGATATAATTTATTTTGATAACGAAACAACATAATTGTCGCACAAAAATCTAAGTCTTATAATAATATTAGTTGAGAAATGTAATGGTAAATTGTTTTTAGAAAATCAGTCTTTTTTTTTCCAACGCACCCTTTTTTAGAAATCGTGATAGTTAGGATTCATTTTGGATTTTATCCCTAAATTAAATGATTTGTTAAATTCAGATTAAGTGACAAGACATGCTCTTTTTACGTCTCCTCTAAGCATATTGAGCTCACACATAACTGTTCAAGAGTTTTCCATACAATTAAACGAATTGTGATTTTTTAAAATATATTTTCTATCAAATCACCATATATAACATATCCAATATTTTCTCTTTTATTCTAGCCAATCAAACTCATAATTTGAAATTCCATTTCGCCCACGTGACTCTTAACTAAATTGAAATGGTCATGCTTTCAGACCGCTTGACAACCGCGGTGTTGAGCGCAAAAATGCAAATGTCCTGAATTTCTAAGTTACAAAAATAACTATACTTTGTAAATTGCAATTGCAAATGTCCTCAATTTTTTATTTTCAATTTTGGAAATTAGATAAAAAAATGAAAATACTTCGAACGATAGATTTAAGATGGGTTTGATTTCAAGACGTACGCCTGACTCTCTGTTTTTACTCTCCTTATACCTTCACATTTTACTAGCTAGGGCTAGGAATGGTGACTGAACAAAAACAGGAGACGAATACGAACCCTAACGAATATTCTGAATTAATTAATGTAGAATTGAATGATGTGGGTGCTGTTGTTAACCTTATGGGTGCTCTGTTTCACCTCACCTAGACTAGAGTGAACAGTGAACACCACTTATTTACAATTAGGGTTTGGTTCTGTTTTGTAGCGTCATTTATTGATTTGATTGGTTATTGTTGTTGTCCTAATCCAACTAGCGCGTGTTCAACAAACGGACGTTTAGATCCACGCGCATTGGTGACAGCAAGCAAGAGCGAGGAAAGGAAGGAAGGCGTGCATTATTATTACACACAAGCTGAAAATGTGTTTGACAGCTTATCAACTACATCGTCACCTACCTTAAAATGGGTCGGTACGTGTCGTCATATCAGCGGATGACAGTCTCCACCGTCCTTTTTTATCTTACCCAAACTGCCCCTAATCTGGGTGCCCTATGCTTCAGATTCTCAACCTAATTACAATCAAACTGCTCGATCTCATTTGACTCGCATTACACACTAATAATTTTTTCTGCAAAAAAATGCTTTTGCTTAATAAAAGAATGAAGGTCTATGTACAAGTGTGGAACAAATGAACTATAAGATTATGTTTGGTTTGAGGAAAGTTAGAGAGAAAGAAAAGTTAAAGGGAAAATGAATTTTTCAAAAAAAATTTATCTTTGTTTGGTTTTTGGTGGAAAATTTTATAGAAAGTATCAAAATACTCTTTAATTTTAACAAATTTTTCATCCTATTTTTCATATAACTTTCCATTTAGTTTTCTATCCCTACTTTTCTCTAAACCAAACAAAGAATTCCTTCTAATTTTCCATCAAATTTTCATTTCTCTCAAATTTTTTCTAAACCAAACACACCCTAAGAGACAAGACAAAAAAAAGCTACCTAGCTAATTTAGTTTCCAACTAAATGCTCCAAGTGCATGGATTGAATGGATTGAATAATGGACGTTCTAATGAGACACTCCTGTTTGACTTTTTTGATAATATTGGCCTTGCTGAAAATTTAGTTCGTGAAAATGAAGTCATTTATATTCTTCCATATTTGATAAGAACAACTGTCTATGTGAAGAAAACAAGCCTTTCTGATGACAAAAGAGTCAAACTGTCTGTTTTGAGTCCACGAAATAAGATCATACCAGTTAGAAATTGCGAATGTGACATAGAAGAGTTGCTTCAGCCATAAGACTTGTGGTATAAGGACAGGACAGGAAGAGGTGATTGCGAGTTTCTGGATGAGAGGAACACAAACTGCACTGGTTGTCTTGGATGATGCCTAAGTGAGTCAATCCCACTTTTGTTGGTAATCTTCTAAGATAAATAATCAACAATAGAAAGCTGAGTTTGGGATAGGAAAGATTACACCTTACCAGGTTGTATCAGGGAGGTTTTGGCACTTCAGGTTCCAGAAATTTCATGACTGAGCTAACTGAGTAAGGTCTATCAGAAGTGATCCAAGTTTGGTTAGCGGAATCAGGGTTCTAGCATAAAGCATCAAGGGCTCTGGCTTACAATAATTTTCTCACTGGCCAAGGTTGAGAATTTTTAATTTCCTCACTCTAATAGTTACTCAACTAATGTGTAACAAAGAGCATACAATCCAGGAATTTGGTTTGAGTACGAACTCCTAGTAAACAGATCGCAGTTTTCAAAACATGATGATTAGAACTATGATAACTTTCCATTTCTCACAATCACAATTACATTTTAGTAATTCTAATTTCTCACTTTTCGGATTTAATTTTTTTTTTAAAATAAAAACAAGATTTATTTAAATGTGAAGATCTCAAAAACCCCGATCAGCAGCTCACTACCTGATCTTTGAAGAGCATTCACAATAGAGATTGAGTGACAATGAGTATGGTTTATTTCCAAATTGAGTAACACAACAACCTGCGTCCCGATCTTAATACGGAGAAGATAGGCCGAAAGATTATCCAAATCTTGGAAGGATTTGAAGAAAAATGCTTTCAAAAAGGATCCCTCAACCTTTCTGAATACGTCTGCACCACAGGATGAGTTCATAAATTTGTCTCAGCTACTGTTAAGAATAATTCTTTTATCTTAGGATAGTCATCTAATCCATTTAACTTGCCTCTCTTATTTAATATGTAATTTTGTCAATAATATTTTTTTATCTTTGATTATATGACATCAAGGATTTTTATGCATTAAATTGGTTTTGTTTTATTTGATTTTGATATGTTATCAAGTTCGTAGGATTTTAATAATGATTGTACAATCATATACATAAATAAATAATGAATTGAAATTTTATAGTTATGCATTAAGTTAAAATTTATAAATAATGCAATCTAAAAATTTCAAGTGACAGTTTATAACTTTTTTAAAATTTATTACCAAACCAAATATATAATACTCTATTTCAATTATGATGAAAATTGAATATGATCCAAACCAAAATTTTATTCAAAATTCGGCAATTCAGTTCTCTGATTGTGAAGATTTAGTGAAAATGTAAGGTGTTATTTCATAAAATAATTTTTTTTAGCAATAAATATTGCATGATAATCTGAATGCTCTAACTATCAATCCAATCATCTCACTAATATGTCCATATCTGAATTATGATTACTGCATTATTTATTTTTATTTGATAAATCACTTATGATTATATTCATATATAATAATTTTTTACCATTGTCTATCTATGTATTGCAATCTATTGTGGAGTGTTGTCGTTTCATCAAGACGGGAGTTCTTTAGGCGATTCAGTACAGCGTCATTTTAGTGAAGGCGGGTGAATTTGAAGATAGAGCCACGGGACGCGTTCACTTGACGCAGGAAGATTTCTTCTTCCTAAACTGGTGCCATTTTTTATTACAAGGAAAGCTGCATAGCAGCTTCTCTTCTCATATTTCTTCTTTATATATACAATATTGTAATCTTTTGAAAGGTTTGAATAATACAATTTCAAGGTTTTATTTAGTCACTCTTTCACAAAACTCTACGAGAATTGAAGGTTTCAACATGGTATCAACTTGAACTATTCATCAACTATTCCGGTGGCTCCTCTGATGAAATCTGGTGTTGATTGCTTCCGCATTATTCTATCGTGTACATCATGAAAACAATCTTAGTTTGATGTATGTGCCTCCTTCGACGGCTACACAACCTTCAATTGAATACTCGGAGCTTAGCTCCCGTCATCCATACTTTATACGGTCGTGTGATCATTCAGATATTAAGATTACTTCCATTATTCTTGTTGGTATTGATAATTACTATCAGTGGCATCATTCCATTATAAAAGTCTTATCTATAAGAAACAAGCTTGAGTTTCTTGATGGCACGGTTCTTGTCCCTACTATGTTTGATCGTCTTTATGCGTACTATCTTTGTGTCAAAGACATTGTGTTATCCTGGATAAGCAATTTAGTCTCATCTAAAATTTCCTTTACAATCTAATATGTTGATTTCGTTAAAGATGTGTGGTATGTTTTGGCTACCAGATTTGGTGAGAATACAGAACCTCATGTATTCCATTTGGAACAAGAACTCTCTCAAATATTTTTAGAAAATCTAACGGTTGCATCCTATCTTGCAAAACTAAACCTTATATGGGATGAGTTATATAATATGAGGCTTTTAGGGACTTGTGATTGCCCTATCTCTCATACATTTCATAAGGATATGGTCTTGTATTTTGAAAGCAAAATGGTTATGAAGTTCATAATGGGACTTAAAAAAGGATTTTGCAACTATTAGAGGTCAGATCAGTCATATGGTACTCAACTATGAAGGACATAAGCAGTATCTTATCAAATTCTTATCTGAAGCTACAACCTTGCTAGCGAAACAACAATATAAGGCTAGATCTACAGATTCTACTACCTACATCAAGGCTAGGGATAAAAGAAGGACTACTGATTCTGGTGTTTAATGGACTTACTGGAAGAAACATGGTCTTACTAAGAATCCTAAATATTATAAACCAAAATCTCCTTAAATTTCTACTAATTATTTTATTTTAATTTAATTACACATCTAAATCAAAATCTAAACCTATCCAAATTAGAAACTTAATCAAAATCAACATATCTAACCTACATTAATTTTAATCAAAATCTATTTATATATTTAAATACCACCACCAAATCACCATTCAACCCCGTCATCCTCAATACAGGGTAATGGTTTGCTCCCCCTGATGTTCATCATTTTTTTTTTAAAATAAACTTTATTAAAATAAAAGGGGCCATTGGCCTACATCACAGAAAGGTGCGTAGCACCGACAATGGGAGAAGGCGCGACAGGCCTTGCTTGTCATCTAGGATCCGTTGGGAGGCTTTCTTTCAAAAGCCACTCGAAGTGCGAGAAGCTGGTGCTAGGAGAATTGGCTGCTAGCTGTCTGGCAGCGAGATTTGAGCTTCTAGATATCCGCTTAACCTGGAAATTACTGCCATCCTCGCATCTGTTCAGATAAATGCAGCTCCAATGGTTCTTGTGGGGAAATCTGACCGAGTAAATCTAGTCTTTGAACATAGAAGACAGATACTGCACGCGGCTGTCTTGGGAGTCTGCTTAGATGTATTAAGTAGTCTGGGAAGATTGAAAGCTTCACTTTGGTCACCATTGATTAAAACCCAGCCAATTAATTCCATTTCCACCGTGCTATTCCCCTTCTATCCTCGATGAGAATTTTTCTTGTTGAATGGTGACAGTGCTCCATCTCTCGCTGAATCTCTAAGTCGTCAGTGGCTGTCATTGCCAGAGAAATTGCAGCTAAGTTCCTTTCCCTATCAGTCATAGACCAAAATATATTACTACATTTTTCCCGGATCTGCTCCATCATTTCAAAGCTGCGCCATGGGGGAGGTTTCAGCTTTTTAAAACTGCTGAGAATCCAAGAAGAATCACATTGAATTTCAGAAATACTGATGTTCGAGGTTGAAGCTCCTTCCAAGGCAATTGATGAAGCCAATAGCTGGGAATGGAATTGATCGCTGCAATTAACCATTTTGAAATTACCACTCTGAATAAAATTTCCTTCATTATCCCTCAATACATATCCTCCCTTGGCATTATTTCCAGTTAACATGCCATGAAAATTCAGTATTACTCCCTGCGAGTTGGCTGACCACCTGACCCATCTGCCTTTTCTTATTTTTGGCTGGAAAACCGGAATATGAAGACTTTGCAAAACCAATTCCTCATGCCAAGAAGCTTTCCTAGTTGAAGTGATCAAGGAGTTGTGCTGCTGCAATTGGTAAAAGATCCTATGGAGGATGGATTTCAGATCCGTCTTTTTATCAAAGATAGTCTCATTTCTCCATTTCCAAATCTCCCACACCGCAAGAATGAAAGCAAGAATTTTAATACAACCGTATTGGGAATTGGTATCAGTGTCTCTTATCCAAACTCTAGCTGCCTGGTTGAAGGAAAAATAGTGTAGCTGCATTGCAAAAATACCATTCAGACAATTCCATATATATTGAGCAACCTCACCCAAAATTTGTGTTCTTGAATTTTTTTTATAGCTTTAAAAATTTTTTCCTAACTTTTCTATTATGATGATTGATTCTTTCAACCTAACAATACATTATACTATTATCTTAAATTCATTTAAATATATATTGCAACCGTTAGCTACACCTCTTTTTTTCGTTTCCTACAATTTTACAACAATGTTGCTTTCAATTTTTAATTAATTTAATTATTATTATTGAAGTTTTTTTATTTAACTATTAATACTATCGGCTATCTCATGGCATGAGTACCAGTTGTACGTCAGAAAATGCTCGAATTTGCGGAGATTAATCATGAGACAATAATAATTTAATTTGAAAAATAAAAAAAAATAATTTTTATCGTCATTGATCTAATTAAAAATTGATAAAAAATATAATGTGAAGAATAATCTGATAAGAAGCTAATAATAAGTAAATAAAATTAATAAAGTTATACATAATGTGGGGATTAATCTGATAATAAAATAATAAGGATAATGATCAAAAGATACAATCGTTATCTTAACAAATAAAACATATAAATTAATGTAAAATTATTTGAACCTATTTTATCTCTTAATTTATACAAAAAATATAATCAATAGCACGTTTATCAAATAACAATGTCAGTATCAAAAAATTTCAACCAAACACAATATAAAGTATTATTATCTAATTTTTACTTAGATTGTTATTTAGGCTAGCATTAACATCAGGATTTATCGTATATAAATTAATATAATTAAAATAAAATATGAAAATCTACACTTATCATTATCAGACAATTTTTTTATTATATTTTTACCTGAAAATTCTACAT
>NQLW01000026.1:456771-506004 GCA_002312845.1 Kalanchoe fedtschenkoi | reverse complement strand
TTAGCTATTAATGGAAAAAAATTATTTAAATTTTCATGTTCTTATTTATTAGGTGCTGATAGAATCAAGTCTGTTATGAGTTATGACTCATAATTCCAAAAAACAACTAAGTAAATAATAACCACCACAAATCAAAGATATTAATCAATTAACTTATAATTAATTTAATATCTTAGCCATGCATACTA
The DNA here is from genome assembly GCA_002312845.1 of Kalanchoe fedtschenkoi. Classification (NCBI taxonomy): domain Eukaryota; kingdom Viridiplantae; phylum Streptophyta; class Magnoliopsida; order Saxifragales; family Crassulaceae; genus Kalanchoe; species Kalanchoe fedtschenkoi. The sequence goes on along the minus strand of NQLW01000026.1, from coordinate 505,816 downwards.
TCTGTTATTATAGACCAACTAAAATATTATCAAAATTCAATCCATAGATACATCGAAAAGTTGCCTTGATTTTTTCTATGGTACTTGATTATAATGCGTATTATAAAGTACCAAATAGGGTGTTAATAATATATCAAGAAATTTGATTTCTTAAAGGAAGTTATAGTTTTGTGTTCCATTTTATCGTGTAACTATTGTTTCTTTTAGTCAAATATTCCAAAACTTGAAAGTAGATTTCTGTTTTGCTTCATTCTTTTTGCGCTCAGCTTATAATTGTTGTAAAAGAATATATGGATAACAATATGAGACGTATAATGATATTTTGAAAGGGAAAATACAAATGGTAAATTTGATGTAAAATGGTTTGACCTAAATTTTTATAAAATTATCATTATATCAATATTATACTTGTACGATGTGGTTTCTTTAAAATTATTGTTAATATCATTCTAATAATATGTTGGAAAATTAGAATTTGTAAATGCCAGTTGATAATAATATATAGAATAACATTAAGAAACACTATCTTTGTTTAAATTTAGATTTGTTTAAATACAATAAAATGAAAGTTTGTTTTTATGAAAGTAAGTGCATGTTAAAACATTTTATAACACACGCAAAAGATAAAATTTACACATAGAAATAAGGAGCCTCCTGCATCCTTTTTTTAAACAATTTTTAATTTATGATATTTTATCCTTTAACTATTTATCTTATAGTATATCACATTTTTTCATAAAATATAAAGTTTTACTAAATTTTTTAGTATCATATTGGTTTCTTAAATTAATTGTGATTCCATAATAATTATAACGTGATTAATTAGATTTGTGTTGACTATTGATAGTTGGTTTTTGTTTCGATTGATGTGTCATGCAATATGTTATTGTTTGACCCAGTTTTTCAACTACGTTAACTTTACAATATCTAGAGTTAGAAGTGGAGCAAAATTAAAAATGATGTTATGTGATTGTGGATTTATTTAGTACAACAAAAATGTAGTTATAAGAAGCTTTTAAAATGTGAAATAGTAGACAAATTACAAAAATAACAATATATTTAGTTTATTTTTATTTTATAATAATAGTCTAACATATTTCAAAGCAAATAATATCATATGATATGAATGTTTCCACACAAATTTATAAAATATAAGCCCGTGCGTCCGCACGGACAATAATACCTAGTATTAATAAACAAATACGAATTCAAAATGACATTGCAACTTAAGCAACTCATTATTGATTCTTATCAGGTCCGATTTAACCGTTTGGTAATTAGTAATCAAGTATTTGGATTTCACAAAAAATGTATACGCCACATGGTAACGTGTATAATACATCATGCAATATTATTAATTTTAGATAGGTAAATATTAATTCACGTCCCCTTTTTTTTACATTTCAATGAATTACGAAACATGTTTTGTAGCTCCTTTACGCACATTTTATCCACTTAAAAATGGGCATCGATATGTTAGGTCACAAACTCACATTACATTCTCCCCACACTTGTTCTCACAAGTCGATTAATGAGAACTGAAGAGTCATCAATGGTAGTTCACAAATCGAACATGAAGATGACATAAACTAATTTGCAAATACACTTGGTGACAAGCTAAAAGAGTAGGAAGAATTATGTGAAATTCTCATGCAAGAAGTGTTAAAGTGACGCTGGATTAACGATACCTGAAGTTTGTACCCACCTCATCAATAATGGCTTTGACACGAATGTTACACCAACTACTCAGTGACGCCATACAAGCATAATGTTCGACAACATGAGTGACAGTTTGTACAATGATATAGAAGATGTATTAGATTCGCTAAAACAAGTGTTGAAGACTTATTTATAACCTGAGCGTATGGAATTCATGAAATTTGGTGCAATACTAAAATTATACAACATAAAAATGAAATATTCTTGAAGTGACAAGGCTTTCACCCAGCTAATGGCTCTGATCGGGGAGATACTTTCATATGAGAATGAACTTTCAAAGAAGAACTACGACGCTAAGAAGGTCATATTCACATTGAGAGTAAATATCGAGAAGATACATGTGTGTCCCAACAATTGCATCTTGTACAAAGGACAATACAAAGATATTTCTGAGTGTCTCAAATGTAAAGTGTCGTGTTTCAAGCGGAAAACCAAAGAATGCAAGCAGAGGCCTGCGGTCTCGTGAAAAAAATCTAGTACATTTCTCATGTGTCTATATTTCACTGATTATTCAATAATAAAAGAGACAACTTTTTTTAGATGCATTTGGAAGGTCGTGTTGTTGATTAGTACATCAAATATCCTGTTGATACAAATCAATAGAAACATTTAACCTTTTCGTTCCGATCCAAGCAATATAAGATTAGGGCTAAGCACTGATGGCATGAACCCGTCTGGTAATCTAACTAGTCAGCACAATACATGCTCGATATTATTGAAGAAGAATTATGCTACACTCATGGTGGTAATATCTGGATAAGAAACAACCTGATAATGATATCTATGTGTTTCTTCGACTATTGATCGATGATGTGTTAAAGTTTACGATGCTTTTAGTCAAGATGATTTCACCCTTCAAGATATATTTTTCTATACCATCAATGATTTTTCTTCGTACAGTAATGTAGTTGGTTATTATATCATGAGTTACAAAGCGTGCCTCGCATGCGAGGAATATACGAGCTTGTGTCATTTGTGAAAATGTCAAAAAAGTATTTGCTTTACAGGATAAAATTTTTGCTAGACCCTCCTTTTCGAAGAAGAAAGAAATAATTTGATGGTTTTTTCAAATAAGAGATAGAACAATTTTTTTCAAGTGGCATAGAGATGTTTTAAAGGTCACTGACATCGAGGTGAATTTTGATAAAATATCTAAGCAGATTATGTAAGGTGCATGGAACAAAAGATTAATTTTTTTAATTATTATATTAGGAGACTCTGCAGTCATTCATTGCATTGATGTCATAAATGTAAAGAAGAATGTGTGCGATAATTTGGTTGGTATTTTGTTAGAGATCAAGGATACAAATAAAGATATGGTGAGTGCAGAATTAGACATAGTTGAAATGAGATTGAAGAAAGAATTGGCTTCTCACACACTTGGTAAATGAATAATAATCTTGTCTTCTGCTTGTTGCACTCTTTCGAAAAAGTTATTTAAGACATTTTTAAGTGTCTGTACGAAATTAAGGTTTCTCATGGATATTCATCAAACATGATGAAGATTGTATCTCTAAAAGACAACAAACTTCAGAATATGACGTCTCACAAATGTCACGTTCTAATGCAATAATTTTTTCTAATATTTATATTATAGTTTTGGCCCCCTGATTAGATATAAAGCTATAAATTCTTTGACTCCATCACAGTTGCTAAATTCATTGCAGTAAAAGGTAGGCGAGAGAAGTATGTGCACCGGAGGATCATGCGCGGGAAGAGCTCGATATCTCGACTCACCATATGTTACTTTCTACCATTCTATTTTGGCCTTGATAAGTGAGTTTTTCCTTAAATCAACTAGTAGTTCGTAGTCGTAGTAGCATTTGTAACATCTTTAATTTTCTTTAAAGGTGGCACTAAACCCTTATTATTATTTTTTCGGAGGATATCACCGTATACTATTTGAACTCCATGATGTGCATCGGTCTGACCGAGGCGCTGGTGAAATTTGTAGAAGAGTGAGTTCTTTTTGTCCTTTGTATGACTTTTAATTGTGATTATCAGTTATAATTACTACAAAATCAAATTATTCTATTTGTATTAACTTAAGAGGAGTTAAGTGATGGTGCGAGTATGAGACACATATAACGTAGGAAATTGTGACAATATGTTTCTGCATAACATATTTTTATGAGTATCTTATTTGATACATATTAATAAACCGATATTGAATTTTTATGTAGTGCCCCCGATAGCCGGAGCAGTCAAAGTTGTGTGGATACTACACATTTAAGAACATGCGCCAAGTCATTAAGAGATTATCTACTCAGCTAGACCAAGCAAAATTTAGCTTGCGGCAGGTATAAAATAAATTGTAGTAACAATGTTTTCTTTTATTTTTAATACTATTAAAAATTGATTTTTTTAAATAATAATTTAAATATGTTTGCAGCTCTTTGGTGCCGATCTCAGATCTTGTCTACTTTTAGACACTAGTGCGATTAGAGATGAGATCACGCAGCATGTGGTGTATGTCCACTGACTTGCTGTAGCTAGTAGTATGTAGACTAGTTGTTGCTGTTGTATGTATTTTATTGATGTTTGATGTATTTATGATATATTAAAATATAAATTCTAATCTCATTATATTTAATGCCTTTTGTTTTTAACTATTTGTATCAGAAAATATTGGAGAGTCAAACACATACACAGTTAAGTCTGTGAAAAAAAGCATTATAATATCTAACAAGAATTGGTACCCGTCGTTCCGACGGGTTTGGTTCGGTTCTGTTCGAGAAAAATTAAAAATCGAATCAAATTATTAGAAACAAAAATTTGAAACCGTAACTGAAAATTTAAAATCGAACCAAACCGATCGATTATAAACCGAACCAAACCAACCAGTTTCAAACCAAACCGAGCCAACTGGGACCGAACCAAACCGACCGAACTGAACCGACCCGACCCGAACCAAACCGGACCGGGAGCGTCGGACCTCCCATCCTATTCTGTTATATATAGATATAAAAAATAAAATTAATATAATTCAAAATAAGAAACACTTAAAAGTCCAAAGCGTGATAATAATTTTTTTAAAATAAATTAATGTATTATAATGTTTCAAATAAGACGCATGGTAATATGTTATCTCACTTATTACAATGGTTGAGATAAAGAAGCAAATATTACCATGTCTCAAAGTAAGAAACATGGTAATATGTGATAACCAACTACAGTATCTCATATCTTATTTGAAGCGTGGTAATGTGTGATAACCAATTATCACACATCTTATCTTGAAGTGCGGTACTAGGTCACCACATATTAACATATTTCTTACTCTCAAGCGTGATAGTAGGTTAATCATTTTATCACTTTTTTTATTTTTTAAACATAATAAAAGATTCCTCACCTAATACCACATTTGATACTCTTAATATTTAGCATGTCAGCATTTATCACGCTTATCAGACGTGATAAATGCTCCAATAGAAATTTTATAATAGACTTAATGTTGTATTAATAGATATTCTCATAAGATGAAGAATTCACTAATTTATTTATTTATTATTTAGATAGTTTGTATATTTGTTTAAAGAGAAGGGATTGGATTTTGCATTTGTTTTTTTTTATTGTGGAGAATACTCTTTTTCAGAAAGGGGAAATTTTATGAGGCATTTAATAGTCTATCTCCATCATTCGTGAGACGTTTGACGCCAAATTAGTTGAAATGAAAACTCAAATCTGAGAAAAATAGTAAACAAATCTTTATAACCCAATCCCTACAGTAGTGTTCAGTTGATTTTATGAAAGAACTGAAAAGGACAAAAAAAGAAAATAAATAAATAAAATTTATTCTAAGTTTTAATGAAAAGATTTGGAGTTTGGATGGAAAGTAGAACTTCATTCACTTCTCCTACTGAATTGGGCAAATATGTAGGTAAAGGAGGGAAAATATATATTCTCATTTTATTCTCCACTTTGTTTCTTTTCCCAAATTATTCTTAAAATTAACTATTTTTATTTTACTTCACCTTCTCATTTTTTTAATTATTTCAAATATTTGTTTTCAATTTATCTCTAAACTCAGAAGAAAAGTCAGCTCCCTCCAATATTGAAAGATTTAGCTGCTACTTGGAAATGAAAAAAGCTTTTGTGAAAGTGAAAAGTATGGGTCTAACGATTCGGTTCAGTTTGGTTTTTAATAAAAAATTCAAATTAAATTGTTGGCAATCGGTTTGAAAAATTTAATACCGAACGGAACCGTTAGTTTTAAAAAACCAAATTGAATCAAACCACATGGTTCGATTCGGTTCGGTTTATTTTTCGATGAACTTTATTGATTAATTTAACTACTAAAAAGAAAATTTTTCATATGAAATCCTAATTTTGTTTGGTTTGGATTGGTTCGATTTTAAAAAAATTAAAGATCGAATCAAACTATTAGTCATCGATTTTTCAAAATTTAAAACCATAATCGAACTATTAATATTTTAAACCAAACCGAATATATAAGTTCAATTTGATTTGATTCGATTCATGGATTTATTGATCTTTATTTACACTCCTAATGAAAAGGATAGCGTCGGGGCTAAAGTGACAGGCAGGTCACACCAGACATTTTGTATGTATCTTATTTCTGATGTTTGTGTGGGCTTAACCTCATCACTCCGACACGTGATCTGCGTACAGTACGAAAGCGTTTATCAAATCCCAATTGGTGACGGAATCGAGGGACACGTGCAGCTCTTTGATTGGCACGCATCACGCTTCCCTTTCAGCTTCTACGACTAGCCCATTATGACATCTTGTATTTTCTATTATTTTTTCGGTTTGTTTTAAGGTTTTGAATAAAGGATATAGAATGCAGAAGAGGGTCAGCCCTGTCATTTCAGAGTTTCTGTTCAAAATTAAAAATAAGGTCTAAATTATTAAATTTAATAATATTAAATTAAAAAAAGATGGTGGCTTTTTTTTTTTTCGCGAAAGAAGTACTTGTATTAATAGGAGAATTTCCAGAAAAGATCAGAGTTGTAGCAAAATTGATCAAGAATTTGAAGATACAAGTATGAGCCAAAAAAGGAACTAAGCTAACAAATGGTCCACATGAATCTTGACTGCCCATGAGGAATTGAATTTTGTTATTTTTATAACGTTAATGCAGTTCAATTTGAGTTTGTTGTCCACTTTAAGAACTTTTTGTTCGTTGAAGGGCTTATCCTTGTATATTAAAGTATATTTGAATTTTCAGATAATATAGGCACCTGCTGCTACATACAGATAACTGACCATTTGCAGTTCGTTTGAAGGAAATTTATAGGTTGTAAACGGTGAATGTGATCCTCACAAGATTAAAAGAAGACTGGTTGAGGGAAATAATAAAGTGACAGCACATCTGAAAATAACCCAATAGTTTGTGAATATAAGAAAAAAGAAGAAGATGATTTGTTGTTTCTTGCTCAAAACCACCGAGGTGACAGATTCTGTTATTTATCATATCAAAATAGTGGAGTCTAGCCTTGGTTACAAGCCTTCCATGACAAGCCATCCATAATGTAAGATTATGTTTAGGATGATTAAGTTTATTCTACACCAAAATTACCAGGGAGGTTGAAGAAAATTTATAATTGACTTTGCAGAGAAAGGAGCACCTGAGATAGTTCATGAATTTGTGGTCTGATCATAACATTAGAAGGCAACATGTCTAGCCTTAAGCAATTGCTTCACAAGCCAAGGGGTTGAAGGCCTAATAGGGACAAAAAGTCTGCTTTGTGACTATTATATGAATGAAATCATACAAATAAAAAAACTCAATCTTTATAAAAAAAACAGTAGTCATACGAAAACAACATAGTAGCATGTTTCTATTAATGTTTCTATGGAGCATGTAATTCATTTACAATAAAATTATTAAGGTTCTAGTTGAGATTTAATTAATTTTTCTACCTTTTTCTTTTTCTTTAATTTCTCATTAAAGAATTCAAATTTCAAATTTTAAAAGACACAAAAGAAAATGAAAAAACTTAACAAATAAAAAGATAAAATTAAAAATTACATACCCAAACGGACAACAACATTAACAATTTGCTAAGCTCGCAAAGTCACAATCAACATACAGGCTCCAACAAACACAAAAATTAAGAAAAATTAGTTGAAAAATTTCATTTACCTAATTGAAGGAAGAAGATACAAATCTTAAAATGAGACCGTTGAGATTGAGAATGAAAAAAGATCACCGCAATTAACATTCCAATTACCAAAATATAGCCAGAAAAAAAAAACCGCACTTGATACTCGAGCACGCAATCCAGAATTGTTTTTTCCCTCGGTGAAAGAAAAACTAATCTTCATCATGTGTTGTTTTTCTTCCCTGTTAGATTGATTCTGTTATATTTCATTTTTTTTCTCTATAGCATTTATTTAGGATTTTCTTTAGTTTAATACTTTAATCCATTGAAATAAAGAAAACAACAACAAACTGCTTTTGAAGGCTTGGGTTGGATTGGGCTGGCTCGAGGTCTGAGATGGGATGGGCTGACGTGAGGCCTGGACTAGCAGTAGGTGTGGAACAATTGGTTCTCTTGCATCTGTATAGGACCAGTCCAGATATAGAATGACACTTTATGTAATTAGTTTTGGAATTTAAAATTTTCTAATTTTTTTTGTATTTTAGTGTTTGTAGGGCTTAGTGTTTTCGAATTTATATTTTATTTTTTTATGATTTGAAGATATATTATTATAGCCATATATACTTTAAAATCATAAAAAAAAACTTTATTACGATAAGGTCTTATATAAGATGAAGAACATTACCCTTTAGTTCTAACTTTATATTTTATTTCTGACAATCCCTTTTATGAATTATGTTTTATTATGAAGAATCCGATTAAGTAGAATTAAAAAAATCAATTGACATTTCCTACACAATTATTATGAAGTATAAGAAGCCCAAAAGTATGTAATTTGACGTAACAGCACGTCATCACCTAACCTTAATAAAATTATCATATTACATTCAAATTCAATAAATCATCCAATTTATATCTTGTAGTTTTAATAATAAGAAATAATCGCTTACTCGCTCTATCCGGAATTAGTAGTCGCACAACAATAAAGCGCGTCAGTTAAAGTAATAATTAACAACCGTTTCCACTATTTTCTCTCCTAATCAATACATTAAATTTAGGAAAAATTACAAAATGGGGGTACGTACTATCACCTATTTAAAAATCACGTTCATAACTATTTGATTTTAAAATGCACGGTCTTTTTATGTTGCGGGGTTTAATTGTAATTTTGAAAATTTCAATTGCACCCAAAAATTGTTTATTTCATTTAAACAAACCCCCAATTAATTTAAAAATGAGAAAGTACAAAATGAAAGTATGTACCGTCATCCATTTAAAAATTATGGTTATAATTATTTAATTTTCAAATTTATTTTATAATTTTCTATTTTATTTTTGGAGTAACTCGTAAAAAAAATAATAAATTTTAAAATTAAATAATTATTACCATAATTTTAAATAGATGATAGCACATACATTAATTCTGTACTTTTTAATTTCTAAATTGATATGGGAGGGAGTTTGTTTAAATAGAATAAATAATTTTTGGGTGTGATTGAGATTTTTAAAATTACAATTGAACCCCGCAATACAAAAAGACCGTGAATTTTAAAATCAAATAGTTATGACCGTGATTTTTAAATGAGTGATAGTACGTACCCCCATTTTATAATTATCTCTTAAATTTATACCCCACAATTAATTATTTTCTCTTTCCTAACACATCTCCCTAAACCATCTTCCATTATTTTCTCTTTCCTAACCGATCTCCCCCCGCCAAAAAACTCCACATTCTTCTCCATCTTCATCCTCATCTTATATCTTCACCACCCAACCCTTCGCCGTGGTGAAGCCCGCATCTTTTTCCACGACAGCCTCAACAACGTGGCGCGTCCTCCTCATCTCTCCAATCCCCTTTCAACAAGGTCGAGCGCAATTCCGACATCAACTTCTCCCTCTGTGATGACGGGTTCGACATGCATGGTCATAAGTGCCAAGAACGCTTTCGAACTCACCCGTCCGGCATCGTCTCTTATGCCGATCCGATTTGACCACTGGGATGGCCGCGTCTCCACCGCCAACGACATCCCTTTCTGAATTTTTTTTGAAACGTTTGGGTAGGAGATGAAAATCATAAGGTTTAATAATTAAAGTTTTAATTAATGTTTGATTTGATAAAAATTGGAGTAATTTTGATGAATATATAAGCAATTTTTATGAATACACAATGAATTCTGATGAAGATCGATGCATTTCTGATGAATATGGAAGCAAAACTAATGAAAAGATATAAAAAATAATCTGAAGAATATATAAGCGTTTTTTATGAATATCGATGTATTTCTGACGAATATGGAAGTAAAACTAGTGAATATGGAATCATAAAATAATCGGATAAAATTAAAAATATTTTGATGAATATATATGCAATTCTGGTGAATATTCAATCAATTCTGATGAAGATCGGTGCATTTCTAATGAATATGGAAACAAACTAATGAAAATATATCACAAAAAGTAATCTGAAAAATATAAGAGCATTTCTGATAAATATTGACGCATTTATGATGAATATGGAAGTAAAACTAGTGAATATGTAATTATAAAATAATTTGATAAATTCATTAATATTTCTCATGAATATATTAGTAATTCTGGTGAATATCCAATGAATTCTGATGAAGATCTGTGCATCCCTGATAAATATGAAAGCAAAACTAATGAAAATGCCCATATTAAAGTTAAAAAGCTTAAGGATCAAGTGTTTATGAAGAAACTTAAGGGTCTATGGTGTTTATACAATTAAAATGCCCATTTAAGAGCATGAAACTCAATGGTATATGGAAAATTAAAGTACTAATGTTATTGTACAATTAAAGTGACCATATTAAGAGAGTGAATGTTAAGGGTCTATGGAATTTATAAGAGACAACCCATGCACTATATATACCCTCTTATGGATCCTAAACTATACACTTAGAGAAACACAAAATACACATTAGAGAAATCCTCCTGTATAATCAAGGAGCAAGCTACAAAGATATAGGATCAAAGAGAGAAAGCACATAGGATCATTCAATGGATCAAAGCAAGTCTCCTACTTTTCTCAATTATGTTTTAATTCATTACCCATATTTGATTGATTTAAAATGTTTGTAAGAGGATTTTGGGTTATCGCTTCCGCATTACAGTTATACATCAAACAATATTACATTGATCTAATATTGGTTATGATGTTTTTAATTTACATTTGGCATCCGAGCCTTCTTGCAAACTATTATTTCACCAAATTAAGGTTAATGGATTTTGGGATTTAAAATTAAAGGTAATTAATTAAATTAGAGTTTCTTTTTGAGAATTAAAGATTTCATTAAATAAATTTAATTAATTACGGTTGATGTTATATTAGCATGATTGATTAAGTGTGATATTTGTTTTGTATTGTCGATTAAAATTCATTATATAATGAATGAAATTTGTTTAGTCAAGTATCGGATTTTCTCAGACAAATTTAAAAACAAAATTTATAGTCACATGAATTAAATATTTATATTATGAAAAGTGTGTTCGTCACTAAAGTGGCCCACTTGTATATTGGTTAAATATTTAATTATGTGTATGCAAATATTTATTTTATTGTGTTACAAATGACATTAAAAGTTAAAGAAATATTTATGGTCATTATAATACAAAGTTATAAGGTCACCCAAAGATGGATCGTTACTTGTATTTGATGACAATTAAGGTAATTATTTATCATATTTCAATTAATATATTAAAAATATCCAAAGATGTCTGATGTATTGATTGAATTTCATTAACAATTAATAAAAGATAATTTTATATAGCGTGTTATGGATTGATGATGGTTGTATTTGGTTTTGACCCAAATGTGGATTTGAATGCATGTTATTGTTTAATTGTCTGAATTATTAAATGCTTTAACTCAAAGCATTAAATATTAGATATTAAATGTTTACAGCTTCTTTAATAAATTCAAGTGTCATTGGAATCAAGTTTGATGGGCTTAATTATGATGAGTGGATCGAATATGTTAAGTATCATGCTGGCATATCATGTATCGATACAACTCTAGTTATGGATAAACCCATTAAACCTAATGATTCCAGTAATGAGGCGGAAAGAGAGTTGGCATCAGAATGGTCTAATTGGCTGCTTTTAAGTTTCTTAAAATTGAGTATGCCGAGAATTTCTTTAAAATGCCCATTTCTAAAGCAAAGACAAAGTACATCAGTTCTTTAGAGCGAACCAAATCTGTGGATGATGTTCCAACCTTATACAATGAGTGGAAAGTGGAATTTCTTCATGAAGAATTTATGCATATTCATAAAATCAAGGAAAAATTCAAGAGATCCGGTGAGGAAAATATTAAAAGAAGCAATCTAATTGAGGAAAGAAAAAGGTTGGAGGAACAACGTGTGATAGAAAAGGTTCCTGAATTAGAATGTAGTAGTATTGATCTAATATCACAAGTTCCAGAATCCCCTATAGAAATCTTAAGAGACAAAGATCCCAAACCGAAGAGCAGGAAGGAACAATTCTCAGTGGACAAAAGGCCTCTGACCCGAGCCGCAAAGAAAAAAAACACCTCTCAATATCATCAATGAATATCATTATTTGGAATGCTAGAGGTATGTGCAATCAAGATACAAGGTATCATCTTAACTTTTTTATAACTAAATATAAGCCATTGTGCTTATGTATTCTGGAACCCAAGGCTACAACCAGGAAAATCAGTAATCTGTGCAAAAAGCTAGGGTTCAATGACTGTTATTTTGATCCGGACATTAACCATCACATAGTGGTTTTTTGGAAGTCAGACATCTCACTTTTTAAGTTTCATTCAAATGATCAGGTGATCACTATGTCAGCTTATCATAATATTTCTGGAAGGAAATTCTATATGAGTTTCATCTATGCTACTTGTTCTAAACACGGAAGAAGAAGAATATGGAATGCTTTGCTAGACCATAAATCTCAAATTAAAGATCTGTGGTTGATACAAGGAGATTTTAATGTTATTTTCAACTGGTCAGAAAAAATTGGAGGGAGGATGTTGGATGAAGGTAGCATGATGGAGTTTAATTTCTTTATCATTCGATCTGGTTTAATTGATGTTTCTGCTGGAGACACTAGTTTCTCTTGGACAAATAATCAACAAGGCCTTAGAAGGGTTTATAAGAAGCTGGACAGAGTTTTTGTTAACTCCGAAGCTTACCTGAATATCCCAGACATAAAGGCCACTTATCTGCCGAGAATCCAATCAGACCATATGCCTATGTTGATTTGCATGAAGAAAAAAAATTTCATTGCTTCTTCCTTTAAGTTCTAGAGGATGTGGTGTGAGCATGATAATTTCAGCCAATTTATGGAGGATCGTTGGAAAGAAGAGAAGCACCACAATGGATTATTAAACCTATACCTGAAGCTGAAACAATTGAGGCCATAGTTGAGTGTCTGGAATAAGAATATCTTTGGTAATGTTGATAGACAGATTGATGAGTCCTAGTTAAAAATTCAAGCAATGAATGAGGATTTGGCTGGTAAATGGGATGAAGACATCCTTAGTACCCTCTATAGGGTAAGGACTAACCTCATAATGTGGCAGAAGAGGAAGTACTTACTTATGGAAGATAAGGCTAGGTTGCACTGGTTAAAGGATAGAGACAGAAACACCAAACTCTTCCATGTTGCAATCAAAGATAACTCTAAAAGGAGCAAAATCAAAATAAAACTGCCTGATGGAAGTGTCAGTGAGGATCCTAAGGTAGTTGGTGACTTGGCAGTAGATCACTTTTCCAAAATATTCCAAGGCTCCAGGTATCATCATAACCAATTCTTATTTGATTGTATTCCTAAGATTATTTCTTAGGCAAAAAAATGAGGCCCTGACCAAAACTCCCAACAAGGATGAAATTTAAAAAGTAGTTTTTGACCTAAACCCTAATATTGCCCCTGGTCGTGATGGTTTTGGAGGTTCCTTTTATCAGAACTGTCAGAATATTATAGGTGTAGATGTGGTGAAAGCAGTCATGCACTTCTGGAACCCTGGAGTTATGATTCCTTAGGGTATTTCAATAGCTCTAATCTGTCTGATCCCCAAGGTGAATAATTCCAACTCTATGGAGGATTTAAGACTCATAAGCCTCTGTAACTTTAGTTACAAAATAGTATCCAAAATTCTAGCTAATAGAGTGGCAAAATTACTTCCAAAAATTATCTCTCAGGAGCAAGCTGGATTCATCCAAAAGAGAAGCATCCTGGAAAACATTGCCTTATCCCATGAACAAGTTAGAGATGTAAATAAAAGAATCAAGGGTAATAATGTTCTGATGAAGGTGGACCTGTCCAAAGCTTATGATAGAGTCCATTGGACCTTTTTACATGAAGCAATGAGAGCCTTTGGCTTCCATGAAACTTGGATAGATTTGATTTATAGGCTTCACAATAATTGTTGGTACTCCATAAAGGTGCAGGTGGGCTCTCATGGTTTTTTCAAAGCTGATCAGGGTCTAAGGCAAGGAGATCCTCTATCTCCTGCTCTTTTTGTGATTATGATGGATGTCTTTAGCAGAAATCTGAATTCCCAGATTGATCAGAAGATCATTAAGGGTTATTCTTGTGGCTGAAGAATGAAGGCTACTTCTCACCTTCTTTTTGCAGATGACATGCTTATATTTACCAATGGTTCCATAAGTCCATGAAGAACTTAAATACTCTGATCAAGAATTTTTGTGATGCCTCAGGTCAGACGATTAATCTTGACAAGAGTAAATTCATCATTGGCAAATATGCAAAGACTGCTCAAATTAGGCACATCCAGCAAATTTTTAACTGTCAAAAAGGTTCTCTGCCTTGCAAGTACCTGGGAGTCCCCTTGTTTCAAGGCAGAACTAAGTCAGAATATTTTGACTACATTATTGATTCAATGCAGAGGAAAATTGATGGCTGGAGAACCAACCTTCTGACTTGGGGAGGTAAACTGACCCTTATTAATTTAGTTCTTCAGGCTGTTCCTGTTTATGCATTATCAGTGATGCCTGTTTTTTAAAAAATCCTCATGAATATGGATAAGCTGATTAGGGACTTCCTTTGGAATAATGGGGATCAAAGAAGATTTCATTGGGTCTCTTGGAACACTATAACCAAATCCATTAGTGAAGGGGGCCTGAATTTAGGGTACCTGTCCGAGAGAGGTTTTTACCTGAAAGGTAAATTAGCTTAGAGCTATCTTCAAAAATCTTCTCTCTGGTCTATGTTTATGAACCAGAAATATAGCAGACACTCCAGTGCTATCAATGAATCAAATATTTAGAAGAAGCTAATTCCTACCATTGAAGATATTCAATCTAATAGTTTCTGGAAAATTGGGAAAGGTCATATCAGTTTTTGGAATCAGAAATGGTGGCCAATAAACAATATTGACATAAATATGGCAGAGCATTCAGAGGAAATGATCAAAGACATTTGGAGTGATGACAGTAAAAAGAGCATTTATTTATCCTCATTGGATCCAGAATTACAGAAATTTGCTAATTCTATAACTATTTCAGATGCTAATGATATATTGATTTGGAAACAATCTGTTGATGGCAAATTCACAACATCTAGCTTCAGGAATCTCCATGCCTCCCCAACATGTCCATTTGACTGGTGGAATAAATACTGGCAGCTCTAGATCCCCTCTAAATGTAGTTGCTTCATTTGGAAGTGCTTTCATAATGTTGTTCCTGTGGATGCTGCTATTCAAAAAGCTAATGTCCAATTAGCTTGTAGATGTGTCTGCTGTACAAAAGGCAACCAAGAGGACTTAAATCATCTTCTTCTGTCTAGTGATGCTGCTCAGCTCATTTGGACTTTCCTTCGTAGAATATTTAATATTAAGGACAACTATTCTTCATTTAATCAAGCTGCTCAAATATGGATCAAGAATGCCCCAACTGACTCTCAATTTGGCTGCCTTAGAATCCTTGCCTTTGTGCTCTCTGTCTAGGAAATTTGGAAATGGAGATGTAGAAATAAACTTGAAGAGCATGAAAGTCAGGAAGTTCTCATTCCCAGGATCATCTCTCAACTTCAGCAACTCTCTCATCTAATGAATCCCAAAAGGTCTGCTTCATGGATAGAAGTTCTGGGCATCCAAAGCCTTCATATTAATGTGATCAACCTAAAAATCCAGCGAAGACAATGGGTTAAATGGATTGCCAATACAGAGAGATTCACTTTGAATATTCATGGCTACAATATTGGCACCTTGGCTAAGGGTGGAGGCATTATAAGAGATAAGGAAGGCAATCATATTAACAACTTTAGCTTTAAACAGGACAATGGGAATGGCCTTCATCTAGCTACCTACATTGCTCTTAAGGTTGGTGTTTTGTTAGCTTCGGTCTAAAACATCAAGATTGCAGAAATTCAGTGTGATTGCTCAAACCTGAGTAAATTCCTATTGGGAAATTATGACCCTCCTTGGAGTTGTATTGATATAGCCAGACAGATTAAATCGTATCTGAGTGGTACCATCCCGATTCTCATTCAGAAGGAAGGTAATATGGTGACAGTGAGTTTGGTTAAAGCTGCAGAGTATAGTCTCAATCTTCACTGTGCAGAGGCCTAGTGTAAAGAATTGATGAAGAAGGTCATCAGGGAGGATGCAAAGGGGTTCCCGAGGTGGAGAAGAAGATAGTTTTGGTGTCGTCAGTGGTTGATTCCGGCTGGCCTTTTGCTGGCCAGTGCCTGTATCGGCTATTGCGCGGTTTTTCTGATCTTCTTTGGTTTTAGGGTCCTTTAGGTCCCGTTTGGTTTCTCCATTGTATTTTGTTCTAAGCCAAATGAGTTGTTCCTTTGTACCACCCCGAGCTAGGCTTTTTGGCTCCCATCAATAATATTTTCAGGGGATCGTCCCTGTTTTTTTTTTAAATAAAATGTATCGACAAAAGTGCCTTTTAGATACTGGTACATTGTTGATGCATTGTATTGCTTCAATTTGAATTAAGAATTCTCTAATTCCCTATTTAATATTAAATGTGATGTTGGTGTTAAACGTAGTGCACTAGATGAATCCTCTGCTAATTTCAAGAAAAGAATCATTAGACTTGTTAACAATGAAATTTTGTCTCATTTGGATTTTACTGATTGTGATGATACATGTGTGGATTGCATTAAAGGAAAGCAAACCAAACACATATCAAAGAAATCAGCCATAAGAAGCACG
Organism: Kalanchoe fedtschenkoi; assembly: GCA_002312845.1. Taxonomy (NCBI): domain Eukaryota; kingdom Viridiplantae; phylum Streptophyta; class Magnoliopsida; order Saxifragales; family Crassulaceae; genus Kalanchoe; species Kalanchoe fedtschenkoi. The sequence continues at coordinate 488,854 of NQLW01000026.1, read as the reverse complement.
GAATTGATCGATTTAATTCATATATACATTTGTGGTCCATTGATGTTCCATCATGGGGCGGAGAAAAGTGTTTCATTACCTTTATTGATGATCATTCAAGATATGAAAAGTCTCAAATAGTGGATGTTTTACAAACATTCATTACCGAGGTTGAAAGGCAGCTAAATAGAAAAGTCAAGGTAATTAGATCAGATAGAGGTGGTGAATATAATGGTAAAACAATTAAACTTGACCCAGGTCCAATTGAAAAGTTCCTTGAATCTAAGGGCATTTGTGCACAGTATATAATGCCTGGAATACCACAACAAAATGGTGTGGCAGAAAGGTGAAATCGTACTTTAATGAAAATGGTCAGAAGTATGATGTCTAATAGTTCTATACCTATTTCATTGTGGATGTGTACATTAAGGATGGCTGCATACTTACTCAACAAGATTCCTAGTAAGACAGTTTCGAAGACACCTTATGAATTATGGACGGGAAGGAAACCAAGTTTGAGGCATCTTCATATATGGGGTTGTTAAGCTGAAGTGAGGATTTACAATACATATGAAAGGAAACTGGATCCAAGAACCACTAGTGGTATCTTTATAGGCATTCTGAAAAGTCTAAAGGTTATAGATTTTATTGTCCTAATCACAATATGAGAATTATTGAATCAGGTAATGCTCGTTCGTTAAGAATGACAACATCAGTGGGAGTAGTGAAAGTCGTAATATAGAGATTAAAGAAACATTTATGGAATCGTCTACACCTAATGTTTCTTCTCAAGTTATTGTTCCTATTATTGTTGCACATGCATATGGTAATTATGGGGAACAACAACAGACTGTAGTTCATACTCCATAACACAATGTTGTAGTCAATGAAGGAGAAAATGATAATGTTCAAGTTGACAAGTGCAACCTCAACAAAAAGTAGCATTAGGATGATCAATTAGAGTAAGAAGATCTACTACTCCTGATGATTATGTTGTGTATGCACTTGAGCATGAAAGTGACTTGAGCATGGACAATGATCCAGTCTCATTTAAAGAAGTTGTGGAAAGTAATAATTATGAAAACTAGTATAATGCTATGAAAAAAGAGATGAAATCTATGGCAGATAGCAATGTCAGGGTAATAACAGAATTGCCAAAAGGTTCTAGAAGAGTTAGCTGTAAGTAGGTATTTAAGACCAAGCGAGACTCTATGGGCAATGTCGAAAGGTATAAAGACAGACTTGTTTCCAAAGGATATACTCAAAAAGATGGATTCATGTATCAAAGAAAGACTCTTTGAGAATTATTATGGAATTAGTAGCTCATTATGATCTTGAACTTCACCGAATGGATGTAAATACCACCTTTCTTAATGGAGATTTAGATGAGGAAGTTTATATGGACCAGCCGCAAGGTTTTGAGACCACATGAAAAGAAAGTCTAGTATGTAAATTGAAGAAGTCAATTTATGGATTAAAACAGGCTTCCAGACAATGATACTTAAAGTTTGATAATATCATATTATCTTATGGATTTAAAGAAAATATTGTTGATACATGTATCTACATGAAAGTCAGTGGAAACCGGTTTGTAATTCTTGTACTGTATGTTAATGATATTCTTCTTGCTGCTAATGATAAGGGCATGTTATGTGATGTTAAAGAACTTATCTTTAAGTATTTTGAAATGAAGGATATGGGTAGGGCATCTTATGTGATAGCAATAGAAATATTCCGTGACGGATCACAATGAGTATTATGATTATCTCTCAGAAAACCTATATTAATAAAATCTTAGAGAGATACAGAAAGGATAAAAGCTCGGTTAGTCCAGTTCCAATTCAAAGAGAGGACAATTTAAGTCTACCTCAACGTCCTCAGAATGATTTGGAACGTAAAGAAATGGAAAATGTTCCCTATGCCTCAGTGGTTGGAAGTTTGATGTACACCTAGACTTGTACGCGACCAGATATCAGTTTTACTATCGGAATGTTGGGCCGTTATCAAAGTAATCCAGGAGTTCACCACTAGAAAGCTGTGAAGAAAGTCAGTCGTTATCAAAGTAATACAGGAGTACACCATTTGAAAGCTGTGAAGAAAGTCCAACATATGCTCACGTATAAAAGATCGAATGACTTGCAAGTAATTGGTTATTCAGATTCAGACTATGCCGGATGTGTGGATACAAGAAAATTCACTTTTGGCTATTTGTTCCTTCTAGCTGATGGAGCAATTTCATGGAAGAGTGCGAAGCAACTGTCATTGCTACTTCCACTATGGAGGCAGAATTTGTAGCGTGCTTTAAGGCTACAGTTCAATCATTGTGGCTATAAAATTTTATCTCAGGTTTGGGCATTGTTGACAGTACTGCCAAACCATTTGAGAATTTATTGAGATAATACTGCAGCCATTTTCTTCTCTAAGAATGATAATACACTAAAGGTGCCAAACATATGAATTTAAAGTATCTATCTGTCAAAGAAGAAGTGCAAAACCAAAGAGTGTCTATTGTGCATATTGGCACAAATGAAATGATAGTGGCTCCGTTAACTAAAGGATTATTGCTCAAAGTTTACATTGCCATGTAAAGAAAATTGGCGTTATAGCTAAGTCCTTGTAGAATGGTTTATTATAGACAGATATATGTACTTATGTTTGCTTGCGCATTAGTTGGTTGACATTTTAAGATTTTTATTATTTGGATTTTGCAAATTTGTGTTAATCATATTTTTAGAATGCATTATGTTATTTTGTGATTACAAGCATGGGTCTTGAAATAAGACATTAAAGAATAAGGCTTATGATTTCACCTTATTATTAAGTCATGATTGAGTTAAATTAACTTGTAATACATGGAAGGAATCGAGACGATTGCTAGGCTCGTGACCACCATGATTCAGTTTATTTAACTTATGTATGGTATGTGTCTTATTTTTTTTTCATATTAAAGTTCATAAATAAAAGATAATTTGACACTGCATGAATCAAGTGGGAGAATGTTAGAATTAATATCTAATTGTGATTCATGCACTTATTGTTTATAATTTCAATTAAAGTTTACACATGGTGATGATTAGTGTTGTATTATGGTTGAAATTATTGGGTGAAAATCTCTCTCTCTTATCTTATTAAAGTTAAGAAGCTTAAGGGTCAAGTGTTTATGAAGAAGCTTAAGGGTATATGGTCTTTGTACAATTAAAATGCTCATATTAAGAACATGAAGCTCAAAGGTCTATGGAAAATTAAAGTAAGTCTCCTACTTTTCTCAATTATGTTTTAATTCTCATTACCCATATTTGGTTGATTTAAAATGTTTGTATTTTTTTAACAAATAATTATCACTGTATAAATTATTTAAAATGTTTGTAAGAGAATTTTGGGTTATTGCTTCCGCATTACAATTATACATCAAATAATATTGTATTAATCTAATATTGGTTATGATGTTTTTAACTTCATTATAGATGATTGAGCATGAAAAGACGTCATTTTGTTTATGTGTGCAAAATAATATTTTTTATTTTGATAACCAAACGACATAATTTTCGCACACGAATCTAAGTCTTGTAATAATATATGTTGATTAGTGGAACTGTAAATTTTATTTTATAAAAACAATCCAATTTTTTTCTATCACAATCTTTTTGAAAATCATAATAATTCGGATTGTAATTGAATAAATAATTATAGTTTGAATTTTTTTCGATTGTGGATATTGCTATATTAGTGTGGCAAAAAGCAAAGTAAAGTATTAGTAAAATATTGTTGAGGATTATTGACTTGAGTAAAGACAGACGACATCGGCACAAGCAAAAGAGGAGAGAAGAGGAGACGAGGTAGTCGATCGTTTTCTTCTTCTTCTTTTTTTTTATTTAAAAAAAAAGAAACAAAGCAAAAAACTGAGGTGATTCGGATTGATTTGGTGGAGGCGGATGTTTATTTCGATTGATCCAATCCAATCCAATCGAATCGCAGGTCTGTTGCCCTAATATGTATGTTTGCTTTTTGGGGTAGTAAAGTCCCTCTCCCTCTCCCCTGTCTTTGGATAGGAATTTTGGTTACCATATGATGATGACGACTCTTCTTTGCTGGGTACTCAGTCGCTGATTCCCCGGTGGATCAACACCATATTTTTACTTATTTCTTGATTTTCCGTTGATTTGTGTGTATTCTACTCAAAAGCCTCCAGCTTTTTGTATTTTTGTGTTCCTCTTCTTTGTTGTGATTCACCATATTTGCTCCATTTCTGAACCAACATGGTTGTTTCTTTCTGTTCCTGCTTCATGCTTGTTTGTAAAACAAGTGCCCATGCATCTTACCCTAATCCTTCTTTGTTTCCACAGATGGAAGACTCACCCTCCTTATCAATAACTACAATGGAGTTTTGAGAATAATAAGGACCTGCTGAAAGTATATTATTCTCTGCTACTCAATGTGAGCCTTTCCCATTTTTTTTAATGGTTTTAAAACTTTGTTTTTGGTGCTCGTGCTGAGGTACTGATTTCTTCTTGTTTTTCAAGAGACCCAAGAAGCTGTGGCTTGTGCCATGGGCGCTGTTTGTTGCTGCATGCATGCGGAGGATTTTGAAGGATGTGTCAACTTTGACAGCTCTCTATGTAGGAACTGTTCATGTCTACATTGCTTTGTGCAGAACGTCATATGTGTGGTATGGATGCGCTGATCTTGCTTATACTTTTTTGCCTCGCATATATTTGGTGAAAACTTTGCGCCGCCATGCGTAAATGAGATTCCATGTCTATCTGGCAGTATAGCAGTTGCTCTCTATTTCTTGGACAGACTAATCAATTTCTCTTTGAAAGTAGTGTATCACACAATTTCTTTTCTACCCTGCCGAGTCAACTTCTGAGTTGGTAAGACATTGTCCTAGTCTTTATGGTTATGTAACCATTAGGATGCTAGCCATAAGACATGAGTACAGTCAGTGGTGCGTACTGTCTGGTTTGAATGAAATGAATGCCTCTGCTGCCTTAATCTCGCTTTTATTTTGTGTGGTTTCTTACCTCGCGTCTATTTTTAGAAATTTGAGTTTTTTTTTAGTTTTTTTTATTCCCCGAATATTGTCTGTAGTACACATCCTTATTCCGGAGAAGACAAGGGCATCCTGTCCCTTCATCTGATCAAGGGATTGCATCCTTGACATCTAGTGCATCTTTTGATAGCACTATTTCAGACACGTTCCGATCTCCCCCAAGGCCCTTGCCTTACGATGCTGATCTCAGGCATTCTCGGTTGCGCCGGGATGGTGCCTCCAGGCATGAGAAGGGTACGAGTCACTCTCAAGAAGAATCAGAACCACTGAGAAGAAGCAATGTTGTTCTCGAATCTGATACTGTGCACAATGGAGACAAATGGGAAAAATCAAAAGTTGATTACTCTAAAACATCCGCTAAAGTCTCGCTAGAAACTACTTATGATTGGCATACTTATTCATCACCAGACGATGAGGATGTCTGTCCAACATGTTTAGAAGGTATTAATTTTTTTTCTTTGAGAAGGAATTGTACTTGTTGATTTCATTAAACTGGTTGTATATTCTTAAAGTGGTTGCTATCGATAGGATATTCTTTCCCTCTGTCTTGTGTCTTACCTTTAAGTGGTCAGGTGTTTCATCTTTCATTCAGTGTAATTTTTTTATGCAGAATACACAACAGAAAATCCGAAGATACTTACAAAGTGTTCTCACCATTTTCATCTCGGATGCATTTATGAATGGATGGAAAGAAGTGAAACTTGCCCTGTCTGTGGAAAGGTGTGTCTCTCTTTCAAAATTGTTCACCATGCTATGTTGAAGGCTTACTACATGTAAATAGAAGTCTGAGCAAATGAGTTTGAGAAGTCATTGTTAGTATGATGTGTATACCAGGTTGCAATGGAATTCATTCAGTCACTTAACTTCATAAATATGGTAAAGGTGTACTTAAAAAACTGAGGAATGTCACTTTCCCACCGCCTGTACATGTGAAGAGAACACTTAGGGCTATTTATTTGCAACCTTCGATGGTTTTTAGTGTTTAGTTACTGTTTGAAAGTAGGGCAACAATTTTTTTTTTTTGCATAAAACGCGACGAAATTTGATATAAATTTGTTATCAATATATAGAAAAAGGCTCAAGTACGGACCAGAAATAGAACAAAAAGCTGTAGGAGCAATTTGTAGCCGTATTTACTAATCTTTTTTATTATTATTGTCATCTATTGCATATGCTTCAGACGTGAAGTATTAACTTCATATTTTTGTTATATATAACAATTGAATTGACTTGGATATGTTATGGTGATAATGCTTGAGCCGCTGGCGCTGGAACCACGCTCTTGTTTATTTAACATGAGAGTGTTTTTAATTTCTTTTAACAAAATTTTTTGGAATGGATTACTGTTTTGGCTGAGATCTTGTTTACATGGGAGGAACTGTTAAATATTGATTCCACAAAAAGACAGCAAATGATAGCGTCCATGACATTGTTGAATTGTTTTCCAGGTTATGGTCTTTGGTGAAACGACATGATCCTCGTTGAAGAAGGATGCAATTCGTAGATGAAGCCAAGCCTCACACATAGGCAAACACTGAAACCATGTCCAGAAATTGGGAAAGAGCTGTAAAATCTGTGAATATTATTACATCACAATTCACTTCCATCAGTGTATGTATTGTTTCGCTTGAATATCATAGCTATTCATGGAAGTCATTCAGGCTTTTTATGTTATGAAGCTCTTGTAAATATTCCGGCTTCTTAACACCTTGGAAACTGACTGTTCTGCTTGAATTTTTTTATCTATTTAAGGAAATATTCCAGGCTTTCTAAATTATGAAGCTCGTATAAATATTCCGGTTTATCTATTTTTGTGGAAGAGAAAATATATTGTCGTACAATTCCTCTTATTTACTTATGATGTTTTCTATTTTCAGGATGTACACAGTCCAAATTTAATTTGAAATCAGTGATTTTTAACAACTGATTAACTTATAACCTGATAAAGGGTACCATTACAATCCAAATTTCAGGAATAGTGTCGAATCTTCTTCACCATATATTCAGAGCACAATACTGTTTTTAAGGAGCACCCGTGGTTGTACACTGCATACATTTTTACACATGGAACTTATTTTGATCAGCAACAACAGAATATTGCATTTTGCATATAACTAGCACCCTCAGCTTGCAGCAACATGAAAGGCTCTAATGAAGTTCTCTGGAGGCTGACCACCACTTATCCTGACCTTCTCATTTATCTGCCATGAGACAAAATTTCAGTGGCTAAACAATAATCAAGCTAGGTTTACTAGAATCGTAAAAGAACTCACAACAAAGTATGGAACTCCACTGATGTCTGAGGAGTACTTGCGCAGTTCATCTTGAACCTTTTGCAAAGACGAAGAAAATGATTCAGTTTCAAGTTTAGTTACATACAAGGCCAAGGCGGTACTAAGGAGGGAGCATTTTCATACACATAATAATACATCACTTTTACAAGTGTTTTTTAAATTATAGAACAGCCAAAATTACGAAGAGCTGATGTGTTTAGTAGAAATCGGATGTCCTGTATCTTTCATTGCTGGAAATAGATGATAACAGCTGAAAGGCATTGCTGCCAAAATTGGAGTCTTCTACGCCTTGTTAAAAACCTCACATCTCATTGATCATGAGTAGTAATGTCATGTGACAAGAAATGAAGGCCCTTAAAAATTGCCTTCACAGAGACGGTCCATTTTCTCCAAATACAAATGTCTCAACTCAAAATTTTGTTAGAACATACCTGTTGTAGTCCACTATTGGGGTCTGCAAGGAATTCAGCTGCACCTTCCACTCCAGCCTTGTTGGCAGCATCAACAAGGAAGTTCCTAGATATGCACATCACAGTAAGTAAAATTGCAGTTGGATAAACATGCTAATTAAATGATCAACTTCAAAAAAATTCATCTCACTAGGTGTATAGAACAATGATGTTCATTACCAGGGCATGTCAATCACTTTTATTTTGGGCTGGTGATGATTTGAAAACTGGTCACCAGATCTCAATTTTTTAATCATGGAGAAATCCGAGTTTTTTTTTTATTTGGCCCTCCTTCAAACTTTTTTTTCCCAAATGACCTTGCATGAGAAAAGTTTACCAAAATGACCTATTTTTAGAGAACCTCTGTTTGAAACAGCGGTTCGACTAATTTGCTGACTGGGCTATCCAGACAGCAGACAGGTGGATAAGTACCAATTTCAAACTGCGGTTCTATTTGAAGTCCAACCACTGTTTGAAACTGGTACTTGTCTTAATCCAACCGCTGTTTCGAACAACAATTCGATTGGGTTAGTTCTCTGAACTTTTGATGCATTCGAGCCGTTATTTGAATCAATGGTTCGGTTCGGCCAAACGACGTTGTTCTAGATGTTCGAGTTCTAGATGTTCTAGATGTTTGAAACAGCGGCCGCAGTTTGAAACTGATATTTATCCACTTGTCTGCGGACTGGATAGCCTAGTCAGCACATTAGTCGAACCGCTGTTTTAAACAGCGGTTCTCTAAAAGTAGGCAATTTCAGTAAACTTTTCTCATGCAAGGCCATTTGGGGAAAAAAGTTTGAAGTAGGGTCAAATGAAAAAACAACTCGAGAAATCCTTATTTTCCAGCTAATTTCATGTGAGTTGTTCTAGAATCGGTAGATCATCAACCAACCCTGTAATAACTAATTCGTTTAAAAGCTTTAGTGATGATACGTATTTATACACGCTCATCTAAACATCACTGTTCGGTGTTCTCATGATTCTAAAACGGTGTTGATGTTTTCAAACCATAATGATTTTGGACTAGAATGCCTAGAAATTAAATAAAATGTCTCAATGAGCTGGAATCTTTTGCAAGTTCATAGCTTCCATGTTCGACATCCAATTCAATTCTTGTGTCATTGAAAAGCAAATTTTTGTTCATTGCCAGAAAGGAGATTCAAATAGGAAGAAGCTCAAAATTTGAGTGTGGTTTGTTGAGCATGAAAGTGATGGACTTATTTTGTGTGGCTGTACATAAAATTGTTAGAGTTAAGAAATATACTGAGATTACATTTGTGATTCATACGATCAAGTCCATTCACGAGTAGGAAGGTCTTAGACTGTTTGTCCACTCATTATATTTGGTAGCCATTTATTTCTTAGTTTTCTTTAGCTATAATTTTCAGGACACAAACCCACAAGCATAACTAACTGCACAAAATGTTTGTCAGACTGCCTGAAATGAAAAATAAACTGATATGTGATGTTAGTAAAGTCACAGTAAGGTAACAACTTAATGAGGAGCAGTGTATGATGGGGTGATGAGAAAATGTGACTGTTTCATTCTTCCTTAATCCAGAAAATGAAACACAATTCTACTATGTGCCTTCAGAATGATTATGGGATTAATTTAGTGTCTAGGGCAGAGATAGTGAATCATATTGTTGCGCTTTATCAAATTCTTGTGGGCATTGAAGTTCCCCGAGAACTGCGGGTTCATCAGAATGTCTTGCCCAGTGGTAATCTAATTTCAAAAAACCAGAATAATGTTTTGATTGCTCCAGTTTCTGAGGCTGTGATCAGACTCGTTGCCCAGTGGTAATCTAATTTCAATAGACCAGAATAATGTTTTGATTGCTCCAGTTTCTGAGACTGAGAATGTTGCCTTCAGCATGAAGGACAACAAAAGTCCCGACTCCCGAAACTGATGGCTTCAATGCTTGTTTCCTTTGGCATATTATAAAGGATGACCTAATTGCTAAAATTAAGAATCTTTTTGGACTAGTAAACTTCTGAAATCCATTAATACTACTATTATTGTTTTGGTTCCCAAATCTGTTCTTCAAAAATCTCTGAATATTGCCCTACAATATATTGCGACTTGTTAGACAAGTTTATCGTGAAGATATTAACTAGGAGGTTGGGCTTAGTTATGCGCAAAAAATTTTAGTAAGGTGCAAGGGGCAGTTGTTAGAGTAGCGCATCTGAATATGGATTAGAACAACGAACAAGAATAAAAGAAGATACAAGAATTACGTAGTTCGGACGTATTGACCTGCGTTCATCGACAAAGTCGATTTTATTGTTCGCGAAAGAAAATACATGAGAACTTATGACTTTCTAATCTGACACTAGGCGCTTTCTAATCTATCTTTCCAATAAACCTGACAAGACTTATATAGGCGACAACAAAACCCTAAAATAATTAAGACTTTTAATCGCCTTAATATAAATGTAGTCACTAGAGACATAAAACGAAGAGATGATACTATCCAAAAGTATACGTATGTACTCCTCTACCGCCCTGCTCTTTAATAGATGAATCGACATAAAGCCGAAGAATCCAATTGTCAATGTCATATCTATCTAAGACTATGGTGTGATCAATCTCAAATATAATAATTAGGAACTCCTCTTCCAACCTGTCGAACTCATTTCATTTATACTCCAAGCGCGATTGCAATAATATATACTTCCTCGATCACTTCAAGACAGATAGATCTTAAGAAGCTTCACCACTTCTCCGTTCATTTCCAATACTAATCATGAAACATCATGAGCAGCAGAATATTGAGGTTTGGAATTTGATGTGAAATTTATGATTTTCCGTTCCTAGTCATCAAGAGCAGGAAGGCAGAAATAAGATTATACCCTGATAGCTTGTCCAATACCTTAAATTCCTCTCCTCAAGATTCCGATTGGCAAGGTCGGGCGGTGATATGTCCACCCACTTAACCTTGCCGTCCTCAGATCCCCATGTTCCAGCAGATTCAAAAAAACGCATAGTTTCTCCTCCAAGTCTGGTCAGGCATCCTCTTGATTCTTGGGGAAATCAAATGCTAAGTGAGTGGGGCAGTGAAAATTTTTGCGCCATGGTTGGGCCAAATTTGTTCAGGCTTCTTCATAGGGCTATGTTCAGGGTTCCTCATAGGGCTATGACAGTAATGTAGAAATTGGGAGGGCGGGCAAATTAAATTTTTCATCGAAAACTATATGGAGATTAATGCATCCTTTTCATTCATGGTTAGCTCAGGTACTATACCAATTGATGGAACTTTTGATTCCCCCATACAATTCATACGTAAGGGGGAGGGGACAAAACCACTCGCCCTACAGAATATCGTATACAAAAAGAGGAAAGGAAGTCTCTATTCGCATCACTAGTTGCGGAAGACATAACATAAGAAAGACGCTTAGCCGTTAATAGAAGGGTAGTGGCTCTGAAAGACCAGCGATCAGCATCTCTAGCAGCCTTCTAGCAGTAAGAGAAGCGAGGGTAAGAATGGCCAACTCATCCGACTAACACTCTTCTTGGACACATCCTCCAACATAAAAGAATGTTCGCCATGAGCTGACTAATCTAATCTTCCACTTTTGTGGTGGTAGGACGTGAAATCAGATTCTGGGTGCAGTCTGCGTTTTAGAATTCCATCTGTTCTGGCTTTGGGGGTATGTAGCTACCAAAGGCTAACAATACCGCCGGAGTGTCCGGCCACTCGCCTAACCTAGTAATAAAGGGGAGATATGGACCAACAATACTTCGTACATAACCTAGTTGTTTGTAGCGTTTGCATCTAAGTAGTAAGTAGATCTCCGAGAGAGCCAAGCCAGCCGAATTGGCTTTTTTATGTCGAAGAAGCCCCAAAAATCGCTATCTTCCTTTTAGAGTAGGGAGATGATCCGCTGTCTCTTGTGGACTAGCTTTAGCAGTCGGCCCACTTTTAGACATTCAAGCAATTATGCCTGTTCTAGCCATACCACAGTAGGGGGCTTACAATTCACCTTGTGTATGACTCAATCCTTTTGTCGAGCATTCTTCGAACGTCGATCAATGTAACTTTGTTTTACAACTAGAGAAATTACCTCATTGAAGCCAACTCCCTCTTTCTGGCTATATCTCTTAGACACCAAACACCCCCTTGAATCTTACATCTTCATCACCTGAAACTCTTTTCTTATTTTCAAGGATCCACATGCAACCAACTGTCTGCTTACCTTGAGGTAAAAGTAACAACTCCAAAATTTGGTTCTTATGAAGTTATTCAATCTGTTCAGCCATAACAACTACCTTTGAGCAAACTCAATGCATTTAATAGCTTTTGAATGGATTGACGGTCTCCTTTATCCTCAGCAACTGTCGAGCATAAAAAACAAAGTTAGAGTATTTGTATCCACAGGCTCATCTAAGTCTCTGAACTCCAGTAAATATTCAAAACTTCATCAGTCACTGGCTAATCACTTACTATCTCTACCCATCCACTTCACTGCTAACTTCCACATGCTTCTCAGCTTGTTTAAACAAAGCAGATTCCATAATTAAGCGTGCTTGGGCAGGAGTAGTACTATGATGGATGATCTCTCGGGAATTTCTCGTGTTTCACCCCTTTAAAAAAACAGATTCATCAAAGTCACATCCTACTGATTACAGTCTCCCTGGAAGTAGGATCTCAAAATTTTTAACCCTTAACTCCACCAGTATGTCCCAAATCGATAACTTTCAGACCTCTCGGCTCCAGCTTTCCATCACTACTATGATAATATATAAGAAAGCCAAATACTTTTAAATTGGAAAATTCAGAAGGCGTACATGATCACACATTTGGTGTCTTAGATTCAATAGTTGTAAAATGAGACATATTCACCAAGTGACAAGTTGTATTTACCACTTCTACCTAAAATTTCTTACCAAAACCAGCATTAGAGAGCATATATCCAAACCTCTCAATTAGTGTTCTATTCGTCCGTTCTATAACTCTTGTTGTTGTGGAGGGCATCTCACAGTACAATGTCTAACTATACTTGCATCATCACACAGATCATTAAAAGTCACCTCCAATGAATTCTAAACCATTATCTATTCTTAGACGCTTAATGTTCTTTCCTGTCTGATTCTCCAATAATGTCATACATCTCTTTAAATTCATTAAAGCATCGCCTTTCATGGCTAACAAGAAAACCCGAACTTTCTTCGAAAAATTATCAATGAATGTCAAAAGATCTTTTGCACCACTGAGAGAAGTAATTGGAGGGGAACCCACAAATTGGATTGAATATAATCAATAATACCCTATGTACTGTGGATACCCGTACTGAACCTGACTCGTGTTGCTTTCTTAGAACATATCGCTCTCAATAGTTAAGTGATCATGTCTTCTCACCACAAAGCAAACTTAGTTCTCTAAACAAAAATCATTCATCTCTGGCTTGTATGACAAGCTGCATGTGCCTCAGTTTAAAATTAGCCATCTCGTAATCTGCAGCTACATCAACTGAAACTACACTTGTGCTTCCTTGAAGCACATATTAGCCTCTACTAACATTCGCTTTCAGCACTATTGGGGAGCCATTCTGAACCTTTGAAGCTCCACCTACATAAGAGAATTCATCGCCGCTACTATCCAACGTGATCAAAGAAATCAGTTTTATCTCTAAATAAAGAACATATCGAATGTCGGTAAGAATTCTAACTATACCACCATGATTTTAAATATGAAGATTACTAATCTCATTAATATTGCACTCTGCATTATTTCTAGTAGAACTGTATCGTTCTACTCCTCGTATATCATTAACCAATCACTGAATGAAGTGATATAATAGTACATTTACTACCAAGAATCCATTTTGAACCTGAATGAACATCATGATCAAAATTAGTAAGGACGTTGTCTAGTAATTCATGCTTGTCCTCTACTAAACTAGCAAAACTCTCGAATTTTTTTTTTCTTTTCCTTTTTGAGGGTCGGACAATCAAACTTATAATGGCTCATCAAGTGACAATAAAAACACTCAAATTATAATGACGTACGCCCACGGGCAAATGTGAGAATCTTATTTTTCATGGAAGAGAATACAAGGAAACTTTGAATTTCTAATCTAACAGTATGCTTTCTAATCTACCTTTATAATAAACCCTAACTATGTTCATATAGACGCCAGCAAAAACCATAAAACAATTAGAACTTCTAATGTTGATAAAGTTAGAATTTCTAAACTACTAGGAAACTCCAATTAAACAAAATTTGTCAAAGGAAGATCCATGCTACAACTTTATTCTCTGACAACAGTTGTTAAAAAACTATGGACACTCTATTTCTCTTACGTGCTAAATGAAGGTGATCTTATGCTACTATGTAAAGATGAGCTGAGTTAATTTCAAAACATTAAAAAGGCTCTAGATTCATCTGTGGCAGGCTCTGGCCAGACTAATAACTCCAAGTAAAGGTGTGTTATTTTTGGGGCATGGAGATTAGTGTAGACTTTGGCAGGGGTGTTCGAGTTTAAGGTGGAACATTGGGCAATCAAGTGTTTACATCTTGCAATCCATTCAGAACTAACAAACTTCCAACCTCTGCTTAAGAAGAAAAGTTCGAAGATGTCTAGTTTGTCTTTCAAGTAGTTGTGCTATGTGAGGTAACTTGTCTTATTGGCAGTGCCTATATAGAATTTACAGGTTTTGGGCAGGAGTATATATAATCCCAACATTGTTAAACTGGTTAGCCTATTTAGATCTTTTTTGTGGATGGGGGTTGCCCGTTGCGTAATCCCCAATTGCTTGAAAATTGGTGTACCAGCCTGTGACTTTTGGTGGCCCCGTACTGAAGAAAATTCTGAGCTGGAACAAAACTTTGGTCGCTAAACATTTGGGGTTTTTGCTAGTTCAATGTCATATATGTGGTGTAAGGGGACTTACAGCGCAAAGCTGAAAGATAATAATCAGATTTGGGATGTTGGAATAAGGTTAAGAGATGACTGGTGGTGGACAAACCTATTGCAGGTTGGGAACATGTTAAAGGTAGTGGATTACACTGGTTTCAGAAGTTCGACAAATGACATTTATAATGCTCTTAAGTCTTAACAAGTGAGGTACAGAGCAGGCTTGGCAATCGATCATCTGGTTTCCCCACAATGTTCCGAAGATGTCTGTAATTGCCTGGTTAGCTAGCTTAGCCAGGTTGCCAATAAATGATAGATTAATTAAAATGAAGCCGAACAACAATTTTGATATGTTGCGTACTGGGAATGGTGAATCGGATGACCATTTGTTCTTTGGTAGTGCTTTCAGTAGTCGCAGGTCAGTTCTCCAATATTAATGACTGGTTGCGGCATGTTTTGGGAGCCAAAAACAGACTAATGGTTTTTTGGTTATGAGTTGTGACTTTCATAGTTGTGTTGATCTGAAATCTGAATATGTTGAAATGCAGTTATTTTCCAGTCTGGGCAGCCTAATGTTTAAGAGAATGTAACAGAGTTCTATGTGTCATAAAGTTGAGTTGGTTCCTTTAGTTGTTGCTGTTTTAGGCCAGCTAATTGAAGTTGGATTACAGTGCTTCTTGTGGGTGTTGTTTGTTTCAGCAGCTTGTGGCTGGTATTTAAAGCTTGATGTCATTCCTTTTTTTTTTTCCGTCAGTTCATGCTTGTTTGGTTCTTGGGGTATGCCCCTTAAATGCTGTAGTTTGCATTTGAAAATAAATATTTATCTTTGCTTACAAATGTTTGTCATAGAGCTTATTAAACTGATGGTGTAAAATTTAACCAAGAACACCACCTACCGAGAAACATAGTCTCTACTAGTGTTTGAGTATAAGATCAGCAGGGGGAAGAAGCCAATATGGATATTAGAAATATTTGATTAGGAGCCAAAAGTCGAAGGAGTCTTTAGTTTTCGGAAGGTCAAAGAAAATTCCTTGGCTAATTAATTAGTAGAAGAAAAACTAGTAGTTGATGCTATCAGTTTCAAGACAACAAAAATAAAGTACCAATAACCCGTACCAACCTGTCACCTATGTACTTCCCCTGTGTGAAGTATCCAAGGAAAAGCTCATCCACAAGTTTGTTTTGCTTTTCAAGACCTTGATTCCCAGCGAAAGAAATCAGTCTGTGGCTGTCCAGAGTGTTTCCCCTGCATTAGTACTAGTATGTTAAGAACACTACGAATTAACAAAATAGTCTAATGCATCCTCGATTAATAATTTAATTTTTCCACTTACGTGAGACCAGACATGTTGTATTCGAGACCAATGCCCTTAAAGATCTGAGGTGGATACGCCGATCAAAATGATAAAAATGTTATCCATAAACTGAAGAAGCACCAGTTCACTCCAACTGGCATGTTGCATCTATTTATCCAATAACAAAAATGAAAGGAAGATGAAGTAAAAGAAATATATAGATACGCAGCGAACCTCATACATTCTGTTGACAATTTGTTGAGAACGAGAGCCAAACTTGTCCTCGTAAAATTTTCTCTTTTCAATTCCTTCTTTAGGAGCATCTGGGTTGAGGAAAAAGGGGTGCCATCTGACCTGGAATTGAGAAAAAAACAGTGAATATAAAACAAAAGGCCCAGACAAACCTTCAGCTAGAATTTCAGATGGATTACAACACCTCAAAATCATACTGATCCTTGGTAAACTCAATAGCCTTCTCTAGGTTTTTCTTGCCCACAAAACACCAGGGGCACACCGTGTCCGAACTAACATCAATGCGGATCAGGCACTTCTTGCCAGCATTGGCATTCAAATTTGCAGAGTGCGCCATGAACCTTTTGTATCTGCAGTTGTTCTACAATGTCCTCTGATCATGTTCAAGTCTTTTCAAACATAAGTTTGCCAATCCAACAACTAAGTTAAGAAAAGTAATCATCCCCCAATAGTCTACTCTGATTCACAAAATCAAAGTCAGCTTCTTTTCATCTAACTCGCTCAATACCCTCCCAGGGTCCCCCAACAAACTTTTTTTCTTTGATTCATGAAATTCTGGAAAATTAGGGAACATGAAAGGATCCATTGACTAGCCAATAAAATAAGCGAGTAAATCAACTAGCGAATAGATTGAAGATTAAGAGTATTCATACCTGCAATAAGCTCGAGAAAACTGGAAATGTGCAAGGAGAGAAGCACTGCGACAAGTTGACCACCATTCCACCAACTTATTTCGAACTGACTATTTGAAAGAAAAAAAAACCACGTTTTGGATGGAACCCGTAGAGCAGAATTCACAACCTGAGGGACCGAAATATAAATATTACAAAAGACTGGCTTTTGTTGTTTTAGTAAAATTCGAATGAAGATGGTACGTATAGTTATTAAAACCGGATTGAATCAGTTGGTTCAATCAGTCAAACTGTGAATCGGTGATTGGTTCGGTCCGATTTCACCCATATTATCGCAGTGCATACAGAATTGGGTTCAACCGGACCGAACTGGCTACCGCAGTGCATACATAATTGGGTTCAACCGGACCGAACTGGCGAAAACCGGTTAAACCGTTGTGAATCATCCGATTTTTGAAAACCGGTTCAATATTTAATTAATGTACAAATCATCCTATAATAAATGCTAATTAAAAGCAAAGTGGGTTTACTAGGAATCGATCATAGGAGCGATCAGAATTCTTTGACAGTCCCACTTCCGCTCGGCCGTGTCAAATTCTGCGATATTTTCTATCATTACATAAATATATAAATAAAATTATGAGTAATCAGACCGGCGATTGAACCAATTCGAACCACCGGTTCAACCGATAAATTAAGAACCGGAGCTCGCACTGAATCGACTGCCGGTCCGATTTTAATAACTATGGTACCCTGTCCGTAGCTAGTGTCGTGCTGTGCACGTGGGTGGTGATTCTAAAATAATCCACGCGTGAGGTGGTCACCGCAGCTTCCTCTTTCTCAAATTCCATCGTGCATTTCTTCCGAAGTCGTCGGCTACCCGAATCAAATTCATCAGAAAACTGCGAATTCTTATTTCCAGTTGGAGGATAAACGATCGAATTGAGGTCTGCGTTTACTCTTCTTCTTTCGATCCTGTTCGATTCTATGTATTTGCTATGGTACATTTGTATTTGTTTGTTTATTGTAATCACTTACTGAAAATCATGTGGGAATCGCTGATGTATTTAGCCGCGACAGGTTTCCAGCCATTAGAAATGGATATATATTACGTACTTGGGGAAACTCCACCGGTCACCTTTCCCACCAAGAGTGCCATCTATGTTTGGGGATATAATCATTCTGGTCAAACGGCTAGGGAAGACAAAGAACACAACTTGCGCATTCCAAAACAACTGAGACCCGAGCTTTTTGGCTGCCCAGCTGGTGCTAATGCAAGGTGGCTGGATATAGCTTGTGGCCGGGAGCATACTGCAGCCGTGGCCTCCGACGGGTCTCTGTTTACTTGGGGTTTAGTATCTTGTTCATTTTTTATTGTTTATCAATTTAGCTTTCCTGTCTTCTTGTTCTTTATGCATTTTTTTTTTTATAAACAACAATATTAACCTGTTAAATTGATTAACAGGTATCAATTTCAATCTATCATCAACTTATAATGGTTTATGGTTCATTAAGGGAATTGACATATGTGATTGTAAGACAGATATAGTCTTTGAACACGTAGTACCAATCAGTTATTTTCTAAGAAAATGGTACATTTACAGTTAGAGATGAATGAGGTGTGATTGAGCCTGCAGTTGGCTTTGCGTTCTCTCTTGTCGGAGATAGAATTAGGTTTCATGCATCATAGGTAACTAGACATTGCCCTTTGCTACCTGCTCTTTCTTGGCTTGCTCTATTCCTACGAAATATTT
The DNA here is from genome assembly GCA_002312845.1 of Kalanchoe fedtschenkoi. Classification (NCBI taxonomy): domain Eukaryota; kingdom Viridiplantae; phylum Streptophyta; class Magnoliopsida; order Saxifragales; family Crassulaceae; genus Kalanchoe; species Kalanchoe fedtschenkoi. The sequence continues at coordinate 470,291 of NQLW01000026.1, read as the reverse complement.
AGATAAGCTATATGCCGGTAGATTCAAATTTCATAACATATGGCTAAGTTTCTTAGTTATACTTACTAGGTGCAAATGATTTTGGTCAACTGGGAGATGGAACTGAAAAGCGTAGGAAATATCCCAAGAAAGTAAAGCAACTTCAAACGGAGTTTGTAAAATCTGTTTCTTGTGGAGCGCATTGTACTGCTGCTATAGGTGAACCTCGCACTAATGATGGTATCACCTCCACCCGCAGACTCTGGGTTTGGGGACAAAATCAGGTCGTGTTTGCGTTCCTGCATTTACTGTCTTTTTTTTTATGTTGTGTTTGCTAAAGGCATTTTTTTCTATTGATGCAGGGATCAAATCATCCACGACTCTTTTGGGGGGCCTTCTCTCCGAATACGGTAATTAGTATGCCTTATTCTCCAGTCCTATAAAATCTATTTCAAAAATATATATGGATGGCTTTGAGATGCCCAGCATGTTGTCTATTGGATATGTATTACTCGTATGGTGTGCTGTTCACTACTAAAATAGTCTAAAAATGCATCACATGTTGGTTCAGAGCTAGTTAGATCACAAATGTTTGCCACAACAACTCATATAACCTTTACTTCTTGTACGAAGCGTATGATTTGCAAGGTCTGGATAAACACGCGAAAGATCATGTATTTAAAAAGAAAATGAGAGATAGCATGGCCATGCATATAATAAATTAATGTTATTTAGGAAAAAATGTTATTAAAAAGCTTCAAATCTTGTGTTCTTGTTTAGTGATCAAAACGCACAACCATTCATGCAATGGATGTATATCCCATGTCTAGTCCCATATTACCACATTGTGTCGTGCTTGGTAAGAAATCTCGTTAAGTACGAGATTCTTAAAAAATGTTGCCCACGAGAGGTCCATATTTCTCATAACAATACTTTGGATCTTATTTAACTTAATAGTTCATATTTTTTTCATGTGTGTGAAATGGGCCTAGTCTTAGCTAAGTGTGAAGCTAATTAGATACATTAGGAAACTAGGAAAGTTGCCAAATTCGAAATTAAATATGATTTGAAATTATATTTTTATTAGACCTCTTAATTACTTGCCCTGGTGGCATAGAAGTCATATCTTATTTTGGACTAGTTCTCTCCTATTAGTAAAGGGCTCCTATGTAAGCCTAATAGATGAAAAAGAAATAAGAGCCTAGTGCAACTCTGCACGTAGTCAAATTTTCGAATCACGTAGATTTTGTATTTGTGCTTTATTTATTTATTTTGTTTAGTCCAAGCTACTCTCATATGTGTCCTAATAATTAGTATCACGAGCTTGGTTAAGAGTGGAAGGAATACGTCTTAAGAAGAAACCGATGGAAGCGATAGATATAAGTTGAGATTGGTGATAAAAGGTTTCCAACAATAGAAAAGGATTGACTAAATTGAAATATTTTCTCCGGTTGTGAAGATGACTACTGTTGAAATAGTCTTGAGTCTACTAGTTGCAGAGAACTTACAACATGTGCGATTAGATGTCAGTACAACTTTTTACATAGAGATGCTGAAGAAAATTTTATTTTGTACAATTAGAAGGCTTTCAATCTGGTATAAAAGAGAACTTGATGTGCAAGTTTGAAAAGAGCTTGTCGGTTTAAATCAAGCACTGAGATAATGATACTTGAAATTTGATAAGTTGAAAGCAGTTATCCTCAAAACTTGAGATGAAAATTTTTAATCTAGGGAATAATATATTTGGAATGAACAGCAGCAGAGACAAATCAGATGTTACTTAGAGGTTATTTCAAGAAATGTACGTCAGAAATGTTCTTTATAAGTTTTATGTACATGATGCTGAAGTTAGAAATACTCCACTTGTAAATCATTCTAGTCTCAGAAAGGATAAGCACCTATGATGGAAGAAGGCATGACTTACATGAAGCGAGTGCCTCATCAATCTTCAGTTCATAGTTTGTTGTACACAGTGCTTTGTATGAAGCTGAATATTGGACATGCAGCGAGAGCTGTGTGTAGATTTATATCTTATTTGGATAAGGATCATTGGGAAGCAGTAAAATTGTCGTTGCACTACTTGAAAAGAACTCTAAGATGTCTCTTGGTTCTAAGAGAAGCGATAATGTCTTGGATGGTTTGTGAGGTGGATCTAGGTGGTTGCTTGGATGCTAGATAGAGTACGACATGTCATGTCTTTACTCCTTGAGGTACAATAATTAGTCGGATATTTGAATCTAGAATGGTTTTCTCTTTCTATCACATAAACAGAATACATGGCTATAATGGTAGCTGGTAAAGAGATGATTTGACTGAAGAACTATCTAGAAGAGTTAGGGAATAGACAGAAAAACAGTGCCTGAGGTGCATCTTGCTTCGGTGTTTGATGCTAAAGCAAGCATATTCAACTGTTATATCATTTTGTTCAAGAGTTAATACAAAACGGATATGTCAAGGTGAATAAGATTTTTGGCATGATTAGTCCCATGCTTGCTTAAGGTGTGACCACTGACCATAAAGAAATTGCAGTATTTTGTTGCTTTAGTTGGCCAGAGCTGAAATTTCAGTCTTCAGTTTATTGGTTACTTCACAATGGAGTATGAATATGTGCGATATTGTTACTCATGAAGGCAATAAGAGATATTAAGATACTAGAAAAGTTAATAAGTTAGGACTAATCCACATGTAGCTTGAGAGGGTTAACTATAATTTTTTTGAACTTCGCAACCTAAAATCCACATATAATTATAAGAATTTTTTTTTTAGTGGGATCATCTGAACCCAAAAAGCTATTGTTGCATCCACCACTAATTGATATAAATTGAAGATTTGTTGTTTAATGAGGTTGGACGAAATGGAACTTGAAAATTTGGTACTTATTTAGTTCTATTTGATGTCTTTGCAACCTTGGGCTTACGATTGCTTTTATATAATATAAATGCTTCGGCCTTGGAAACAAATTGACACTAAGGTTGTGTTTGGCTTAGGGAAAATTTGGTGAAAAGAAAATTTTGGTATAAAATTAGAAAAATTTAATGTTTGGTTTAGATGGAAAATCTGAAGGATAAAAATAAGGTAGAAAATTTGATGGAAAATGTGATTCTAACTCTTAGCCTACAAATATGATCAATCAAGTTCAATATATGTGAAATGAATAACCATTTCTTCTATCAAGTTCAATGTATCCGATCAAGTTTAATGTATTTGACAAGATTCTTCTATTAAGTTCAATGTATTCGACAAGATTTTTTTATTAAATTCAATATATCCGATCAAGTTCAATGTATCCGTTGAGGTTGAAGATACAAAGATGATATAAGGCTTTTCTATAGACTTTCCATGAAAATGAAATGGAATCCTTATGATTTTCCTTGATATTTTCAATAGCAAACCAAACAAAGGTAAAATTAGATGGAATCCTTCAAGAATTCCATATTCCTTCCCATTTCTCACCAAATTTTCCTTTCCACCAAATTTTCTCTAAATAAAACACACCCTAAGGCTGTGTTTTATTTAAGCAAAATTTGATGGAAAGGAAAATAAGATGAAAAATTTGTGAGAAAATGAGAAGGAAAGATTATAAGAAAATTAGATGGAAAATGGGGAGGAAAAATTGTTTAAAATAAACAACATTTTTCACTCCTAGCCAAACAAGAGAAAATCAAATGGATTCTATGGGGGAATCCACTTTCCCCCAAATTTTTCTTTCCATCAATTTTTTCCTAAACCAAACACACCCTTAAGGAATCTATATAGAGAAAAAATAATGTCTTTGGTGGGACAAATAAATGTACTGAGTTATACTATAATGGCTAATATAATATCCAATAACAATATACACTTTAGTGTGTATTTTCGATTGTAAAGTTTAAATGTGGAATATTGATTATGTCAGCCAAAGCCCACCGTTCTCCCAATTTCGCTGTTGTTACTGGTGACTGTTACTTGCATGGCTCACTTGTATTATATATTTTCCCCGCTAGGAGCTTGTCAAGCCCTTCTGCCGTTCCATCGCTATGTCACTTATTTATTGTTGCTTGTGTTTACCACAATGTTTAGATTATTCGCCAAGTCTCTTGCGGACAAGTTCATGTTGTGGCATTGTCTGAGGATGGTCGTCTGCAGGCTTGGGGTATGTTTTATAGCTCCTAATATTTACCCATTGATGTAGGTAATCTTGATTGTAGTATCTCCATATTTATTTATTGTTTGTATTATGATGTTTGTAAATTTTGTCCTTTGCTGATGCCACTCATTCCCGAGTCTTGCTTTGATATGATAAGGTTCTTTCCGCAACAAGAAGTGACGCAGCAAACCCTGTTTAAGATCCCATCTATTAATTGGATTGTATGACCGCTGTGAAAACCAGGTTACAATGAATATGGTCAGCTAGGGAGAGGTGTTACTAGTGAAGGTTTGCAGGGGGCTCGTGTTATAATAGCATATGCCAAGTTCCTTGACGAAGCCCCAGAACTTGTGAAAATTACTAGTGTGTCTTGTGGGGAGTATCACACTGCAGCCATATCTGACACTGGCGAGGTGTAAGTGGACACCAGGGTTCTAATTATCTTTCTACCCTTAAAATATAAGTTGGCTCTCAACCTTTATTTAATTGTTTATTTAACTTTTCAGTCTAAGTTATCAAGTTATTCTCATGTTGATTTTGGTGTCCTTTAGCTATGCATCTAACTTTATTTGCTGGTGTGTGATATATACGTTTAGTGGACAGGGATATTCGGTATATGGCACTGCATGTTCTAATGCTGCCTAGTATCTCCATGTCATTTCAAAGATTTCTGTATGGCTGTTTTGGCTGAGATTAATCAAGTCTATGATGTGTTTGTCTCACTCTAACGATATATTTCAAAGGGCTTCTTTTCTGCTACAATTATCATTTAAAAGGTATTCGTTCAGATAAGAATCTCTCTGCAGGTATACATGGGGTTTAGGAAGCATGGGACAGCTCGGACATTGTTCTCTTCAGTATGGGGATAAGGAGCTATTGCCAAGGCGGGTTGTTTCCCTTGATGGGATATACGTAAAAGAAGTTGCTTGCGGTGGTGTTCATACTTGTGCAGTCACAGAAAAAGGAGCTTTGTATGCTTGGGGTGGTGGTCAAGCTGGGCAATTAGGATTGGGTCCCCGAACTGACTTTTTCTCATGCGATCCCAATAGTTCTGAGGCTTATCTGAGGAACATTCCTGTTTTAGTTGTACCAAATGGTGTGCAACATGTTGCGTGCGGACATTGTCACACACTCATTTCGACAAGAGATGGGAGAATTCATGGATGGGGCTACAACAGATACGGTCAGGCAGCCAATGCTAATACGGCTTACGCCTGGTTTCCTTCTCCAGTTGACTGGTACGCTACCAAAATTTATTTGTCACTTTTAATTACGCCTATCACGATTTTATTTTTGTGGAAGTTTGGTTTATAGGTGTGTTGGTGAAGTAAGGAAATTGTCAGCTGGAGGAGGCCACTCTGCTGTTCTGACTGATGCATGCTCGCTCAAAGAACTGTGTGAATTTCGGCTTGCTGACTGTGTGACCATTTCAAATGCCCATGAAATAGAGGATGCTGCATTGAGGACCGGGTCAGATGCTTTAGCACGGCTTTGTGAAAGATTAAGGTACTTTTTGGAAAAGGTTTTAATGTTGAGTAATGCAAGAGCTAAATAGTTGTTTTCTTTTACAAGATATGTTTCGGTTGTTTATCCACCTTTAGGTGTAGTAAAATTGACGACTATGACTTGCAACCTGCAGAGAGCATTACCTGGATGGTGCTGGTCATAAAAACAACAGATGAGTAAGCCAATGAAAAGATGACTAAGGTGATTCAAATATCCACCTTGAAGCTGTTCTGTCAAGCGATGCCTTTGCCCGTTTCCAACTCCTTTTGAAGACTGAACTGGCTTGGAACGGCCACTTGAAATGTATTTGGATATTTGGGGCCACCCTGTGATTAAAAATTAGCCCATTCAATTTGTATAACTTAATTCATATGGACAAAGTAACAATTAAGGGTCTTCTTACTGTGCACAAAAATCAGTCACAAGCTAAAATATTTCAGGTGTTTAGTATTGAAGCTTGTAGATTTATTTATAACTAAATGCAATTTTTGATTAACAAACATAAAGAAATTTGACTTTTATATAAATATACATGATTTTGTTGTATTTATATCAAAACGCCATTGTTCTAGCACCGTCAACAACGTTCCTTCCAATTAAATTCCAGCCCAATTTAATTCACACCTCAAGCTATCGATGAATATTGTTGCCCATGTCATTAAATGTTCATAGAGATTCACAGTCCCAGATCGAATTAGTAGCATTTAAGATTCGGCAAACATAAATATTGCAACTATTGACACCATGAGAGGCTTGCTGGATCTCATGAAACCATTTCAAGTTATCATCTATTAGTAACAAGTACAAAAAGTTGGGCACCTGCTTGGATACATTATTCTTATTATTGCCTTTGTTTCAAACTATGATTTCATGTTTCTAAGTTGACGGCAATAATGATGACAATGATGTTTGACACTCGTGGCCGACTTTTGTGTAACAAATGATTATTTGAAACTCATTTGATAAATAAGGACCCAATTTGGATTGTTTGTACTTCTGGGGTCACCTGTGATTATATTCTTTACTTACATATCCGATTCGAAAAATCAGAATTTTCGTTTTACAAAAGCTCTCGTTTCTGATCATGAAAGTTCTTACTTATGGTCACTCTGTGTCATGAGCGAAATTACTCATTCCAGGTTATTAACCGAGGCAAGAAGCTATTGTTTCTAGAAGATGGTGAAAATCAGGTGAGGGAAGTTTGAATTTTTTTACTCAATTGACAAAGATTGAGTTATAATAAAGATCTGAAATTTAATTTCTAATATATTCAAATTTCAAGAATGAAGAATCAAATGCCAATTTGGGCAGTTTGAGTAAAACCCAGTATAGAACCAAATTAAAATAAGATACAGAGCTATAAAGTATGACGAATCTGATTTTGACTATCAATATAGACTAGTAAAATAATTAAAGTTTTATACAAATTAGCTTGAAGTCGAAATCGTCTCGATTGTTTTTGCTTTGGTTGACAACGCTGGCATCAGAGAAGGAGATTCCAACGAGCCTAGGTGGTCAGATGAGGAAGCAAAGGTGATAAGAAACAAATCTTACACACAGTCCAAGTTATGCTAGTTGTATGATCCTTAAACACTGTTCTAGTTCTTTAGATCAACCTTGCGAGCCTTGAGGATGCCGAGCTATTTTGGTTTGTCTATATCCGGTTGGTCATAACTAACCTGTGCAATAATGTACACTACAACGTCAACTTCTTGCTCTTCAACTGTCTTTCTAAAATTCCATTAAGACACTTAGCTCCCAATTAGATCCTTACTAATTGAAAATCAACTAAATTGTCTTAACTTATGTGGTGACTCCAAGAGCTTGTTGACTACAGTCGTTTAGGATCTGATTCAACTTTCTCCAGTAAAGCTTGATTGAAATGAACAGTTACACTACCATTCGTATTTTTTAGCAAATTAGCATAAAACTCTAGTATAATGTTCTTGCTGAATGGACCAACATCTTCCACAAACTTTAACAAGCAAACTCTTTCAACTAGCGAAATGTTATCGGGGAAAATACATTTTTTTGAGGCTCCATTTCTTAATTATTTGAACTGTTTCTGATCCGTTGTACCACAGTTTTTGTGTGCTTTATGTTCGTTCAAGGAATAGTCCCAAAAATAGTGTGTGGAGAAAAAGATGCATTGTGGAGTGAAAATAGGCAAAAATTTGAATGTTTGGGAAGAAATTAACATATACTTAGTCGAGTAGATTTCTACTCGTTTCGAGTATAATGCTAAAGACAGATCTCCATTGAACCTGAACCATACACGGCCGAATAGATTTCGGGAGGAAAATTCTACTCGACTGAGTATGTACAACTTATTTACTTGTATTAGATCCTCCAACTAATGTGGGCATGAAATATAGTACTATTTACTTGTCGTCGTAGCCGGAGAGCAATAGTTGAATTTCTAAAAGTATTGTATCTTGTAACGATGTAGCTTAGTCTTACCTTTTTTTCTTTTTGTTCCTTTTACACTTGGTTTTTCGATTCCTCTTTCTCGGGGAACCTCGACCTTGGATGTGGAGAGAAGTAAGTAATTACTCCCTCTTGATCTAGAAATTGAGTGAACCCTTTGAAAGGAGAAGAAGTCGCTTAACTGTACCAAGGACACACCCACACCGAGTCATCCAGACATACCCATGGAGACGCCTGTGGAGGATAGACCACTAAAAAATTCCACCATGCCTTTGCGACATAAGTTGGCGGTAACACTACCATACATCATCAACGAGGCTTGGAAAGTGAACTTAGCTTTGATTAACATCTTTTTTTCAGTTGTTTTTTTTAATTTACTTTATTATTATAATTAAAGATCCATAAGATCTTTTAGCGTATAGCCTACATAATTGGAGATGCTCAAAGAGCTTACATTTGAGTTCATGCAAAAAAAAAATAGGTTCCCCAGGCCCAAATGCTCGAGTATCTCCAAGGTCCAGAGCTACAGTCCTGGTACGACGCGCCTCCAAGCGTGAGAGAACTGTACCGGCTCGAGTTGGCGCGCTAGACGATGCGAGCGGGGCATGCCTTCCTAGGTACTAGGCTAGCAGGCCAGACGATGCGTGCTCCCAAGGGCAAGTTGTCAGACGCGCGCAGGCCGAAGCGTACTCCCGAGGGCAGGCAGACTCACGCAAGGGACCCCGGACGAGCTGGTGCACCAGACAAAGCGCGCAGGGTTGTACCAGACGAGTTGGCACACAAGTCAAAACAAGCAGCTGGCCTGCAACATCCTTGATATGCCTGGACTTGCACGCGAAGACAGTCAAAAGCTACAGGCAATGGACATGAGGAGGACTCATGGTGGTGTGGTTACCGAGGCACGACACGCAGGAGGTCGAGGGATTGGAGCGATGCCAATTCCAGCAACATATGAGACTTTGATGTTGCTCCACGGGGGGTTTTCGTCCAGCCGACTTCGGAACCTAGCGCACCTGAACAGCTCCGACGCACCTTACAACCATCTTCACTGAGCGGATAACGTCCTGCAGAACTCTGGACTGGCGGCGGCGGCCCGTGGGGAGATAGTTTCAGACCCACTTATAATCTGATCCAATGCTTGAGAAGATGGTGTGAGGGGCGAAGAACAGTACCCAAGTAGCCCGCTCCCAAAGACCACTGGGGCGTCCTTCGTAGAGAAGTCGGCCATCGCCATGCCTCCACGGCTTGCTGTCCTCCGACTGGATGCGCACGAAGGTCCATTGGGAGATAATAAAGTGAGGGGAAGACGCACTCTTATGGGTTAAGGGAGCTGGAAAGATTAATCGAGCGGCCGAGTGCGCAAACTCTCTGCACCGGGGGCTCGAAGAGGTGGCCAGTCTCCAGCTTGCCAGGCGGTAGCAGAGAAGCGCAGCACACGGGGATCTCTCCTATCGCGCAGTAACCGGAGCTGAGGCATGTACATTAGGACGACCGGCTCTGAACTATGACCACAGACGCCGCCTGCTGCTCCATAACCACGCGGGAACAAAACTGTGCTGGTGCGGGGGGGCTCTGGTCTGTTCGGCGCAGGGGCATGAGGCTAGCCAAAGAGTGATGGGCTCTGAGGCAGCGAACTTCTATCACTCGAGGCAACCGCTACTGGTTGGGGCATTGCCCAAACAGACGGAAGAGATGAAGTCTATGATGGACAATAACGTTTGAGATCTCGTTGAATTGCCTAAAGGTTCAAAGCTCATTGGTTTCAAATGGATATTTAAAACCAAGAGGGATTCTAATGGTAAAATTGAGAGATATAAAACACGTCTAGTCACTAAAGGCTTCACTCAAAAGAAAGATATTGACGATAAAGAAACTTTATCTCCCGTCTCTTCGAAAGATTCACTTAGAACAATTATGGCATTGATCGCATATTTTGACTTGAAACTACATCAGATGGATGTCAAGACTGTGTTTCTCAATGGAGACATTGATGAGACGATTTATATGATGTAACCAGAAAATTTTGTGTCAGGTGATCCTAAATCTATGGTTTGTAAGCTCCTGAAATCCATGTATGGACTCAAGCATGCTTCCCGTCAATGGTATCAAAAGTTTCATCAAGTCATTACCTCATATGATTTTGAGACAAATATAGTTGATAACTGCGTGTACCAAAAGTTCAGTGAGAGTAGCTATATTTTTCTGGTGTTATATGTCGATGACATTCTACTTGCTAACAATGATATCAGATTGCTGCATGAAAGTAAAAAATTTATGATGAAGAATTTTGAAATGAAAGATCTTGACGACACATCATTTTATTAGGAATTCAAATACTTAGAGATCGCTCTCGAGGTATTCTTGGATTGTCACTAAAGGGTTATATTGATAAAATTCTAAGCAGATTCTGCATAAAAGATAGTAAGCTAGGAGATACACCTGTAACTAAAGGAGACAAGTTTAGTCTCAAACAATAACCCAATAATGATCTTGAGGAAAAAGAAATACTAAGGATTCCTTATGCATCCATTATATGGAGTCTAATGTATGCACAAGTCTATACTAGCCCCGATATAACATTCATTGTGGAAGTATTAGGAAGATATTTGAGTAATCCAGGATTATAACATTGGACAGCAGCCAAACGCGTGTTGCGTTATTTGAAGAGAATAAAAGACTACATGCTCACTTATCAGAGATCAGAAAAGTTGGAGATCATTGGGTACTCTGATTCTGATTTTGCGGGATGTCAAGATAGCATGCGCTCAACATCAGGTTATGTCTACATATTAGCTGGAGGAGTTAAATAGTGGAAGTCTATAAAACATACTCTTATATCTTCTTCAACTATGGCAACAGAGTTTGTAGCATGTTATGAGGTATTCAACCATGGTATATGGTTTTGAAATTTTGTTTCGGGATTACGAATTGTAGATGGAATTGACAGACCCCTAAAGATTTATTATGACAACAACTCACCAGTCCTGTATTCCAACAACAATAGAAGCTCAACAAAGTCAAAGTTTATTGATATTAAGTTTCTAGTTGTTAAAGAAAGAGTTCACAATAGACAAATTTCAATAGAACATATAGGAACAAAGTTTATGCTAGTTGATCCACTAACCAATGGATTGATACCTAAGGTCTTTTATGAGCACATTGCTCATACGAGTGTTATTCTGGATGATACCTTGGTTAGTGGGAGTGTTCTTGTTCTATGTTATGTTATATTACTTACTATGTTTCTACACAATAAAATTGATGGTTCAAATGTCTTTTTTTGAATTCAGTTGTGCTCTTTATTATACAATTTCAAATTGTGTCTTAAAGATTTTGGAATGATCTCACTAAAGAATTAGGAAGGATGGATTGAAAATTTTTTGTTGCTTTGAGATCACACTTATGAAATTTCCATGCTACTCATCCATATTTGATCTCTGTCGTTTAGTATATTGGTATATGGTGGTTGTCATGGTCTTATCACAAATTGAATGTGATGAAAATCACTGTAATTCTATTATTTATATAGTAGATGGACCATAATGTTTTAAGGGAAATCAAAGAATAAATAGCATACAGAAGTTTGTGATATAATTGAATAGTGTATAATCCAAGTTGGAGATTGTTAGGAAAATTGATTTCCTATTCCATATTGGATTATTATGAATTTTCAATTATATTGACTATTTAATGAGTTGATATTTTGTGATCAATAAGGATCGCTATGATTCCTGCTATAATATGGATAATAATGAGTAGATACCAATATTGCTTAATTAAGGAGATTATGAGAACCCTAATAAACAGTGATAAACAATATAAGGCTATTGGTTATGGTCGCCAACACACCAAATAAACATCATGTGCTCTTCTTCTTTCCATCAGGAATAGAGACTAAGGTCTCATAGGAAATTGAGTTATTTGGTTGAGGAAGACCACACACCTATAGTTCTTGATTGGTGAAGCGATTCTATGTGTAAGTCCATTAAGCACCTGCTCTCACTATGCTTTATAAGACTGTAGTGAATTAAGCTTAAATTAAGTGATGATAATAATAATAGTATAAATAGAGAATTAAGGATAAATTAAATTTAAATAAAATAAAAAGTAGAAAATTAAGGTGAGTGTGCCACGAATGATTTTAATTAGAATTCAAAGTTAGATAGAATTATACGTTAAATATTTTTAATGGAATTTTATTTTGATTAGGTTTCAAAGTTTAGCAGATTTTGATTTTGATTTATAATTAAATAAAATAAAATAAATAAATAAAAGTTAAAGAGAGTTTGCCACACAAAATTATTATGAAATGAAGAATTATGCTTGTCCCACTTCTGTTTTAATATGTATATTTAAATAGATAGATGATTTTAATGATGGCATTAAAAGATGTTATCCCTCTCATTTCTTCTCAATTTCTTTAAAATTCTCCAAAACGTTTAAAACCCGCACTTTTTGTGTTTTTGCCTTTTCATTTATTACAGTCCCCAAAAACCTCTCACACCCTTCGCTGTCGACCCTCCGTATTCCCCCCCTCCAACAACCAATCTTGTCGCCGTCGTTCTTCGAGGTGCTCTGTCTCCATCTGCATTTTCATCTTCCGTCCGCATTTTCATCTGCTTCTTCTTCTTTCTTTTTCTGTTTTCCGTGAAATATTCCTCACATGGCTGTTCGCGGGATCAACTACCTTCTGCTTCGTCTTCATTTTTTTCACTGATAATCTTTTTGTCGTGTATGTGCGTGTGTGCCATTATGAAGAGCTCATAGTGTTAAGAGATCAAACTTGTTATGATTTTTTTGCGTCTTTTTAGTTAATCCTATTTTTTTATTCGGAATACGAGTTTGTATTTTGTTCTTGTTTCCCGTATTTGAGGGTTTGATGATCCATGTTATTTTAGGGTACCGATTTGTGCCTTTTGTTTATATATTTAGGGTAGCTCAAGTCCTGTTTAGTGACTTTTCAGGCCCAGCTCTTTTTGGTTGCCTTGTTCTGGTTATTATCATGGTGTTTTGTGATTGAGGTTAATTGCTGAATACTCTTTGAAGTGTGCCCTGCATTATTGTTTGATAAGGCAGAGCTGGGTAACTTGTTCTTGGTCTTTTTTTTTAAAAAAAAATTTACTGTGGGTTGCTTAATGCTGGAATTGACTGGATGTCTTTACTTTGGAGAAAAAGAAGAATTTGTACGGTGGATACCTAGTCACTCGAGTATCAGTCTCTGCACCATGCAGTTGAATAGACCTGCTAAATTGGTGTCGCTTTTGGCAGAAAATGGCGACTAGCACGCAAAGTCTTTCAAACACCATCAGTCCAGAGGTTGTAGGAAACATTTTTGTGGGACAATATTACCACTTTTTGCAGTGTTATCCAGAAGTTGTCTTCAAGTTCTATCAGGATTCAAGCGTGCTAAGCCGATCAGATTCCAATGGATTCATATCATCCACAACGACGATGCAAGTAAGTACACATACTTTTATACACA
>NQLW01000026.1:439598-455706 GCA_002312845.1 Kalanchoe fedtschenkoi | reverse complement strand
AAGTCATATGCTTCAATTGTGAGCTCCGAATCAAAAATCTCAAACTCTCATGAACAAAGGAAAGTATATATTTCTGCCAATACAAAACAAGTGACTCCGAAGTTGGCACTAGAAAAGACTGAGAAAGAGTCATCAGAGTCTTTTGATAATCCCTCTGTCCCTGAAGCAGTAGATACTAATGATGTTGCAAATGAAAATAACACTCACCGTGGGGAAGGTAAGTTAATTTCAGATAAAGTAAATTAGCATCTAACATTTAGGTGGGTCCTTCAATCTGACCTTTACTTAACAAGACCGCTGTCATTGCTTGATTCTGTCAATCTCTTAGTCAGATCTGGTTTTTTTGTTGAATATACTGTTGTTTCGGATATATTGAACTAAAATTAATGTATATTGCATGGTATCTTATCACTACAACTATCTTGTGATTTGCTTTATGATTTTCAGGTGAGGGGCATTCTGTTTATATCCGAAATTTGCCTTATGAGGTGACAGTGGCTCAAGTTAGAGCAGCATTTGAGAAATTTGGACCTATCCTGGCGGACGGTATCCAAGTCAGATGTCAGAAGGTGGCATTCATACTTAAACATATGCATTATTCATTTACATGTGATTGTTGTCTTAATTATTTATATATATTATGTTGTGATGCACTTTCTCAGGATGTGGGCCATTGCTTTGGCTTTGTTGAGTTTCAGTCTGTAAGCTCTTTGAATAATGCAATAGAGGTATGTTTTGACATTTGAAATAGCTTCACGTTTTCTCTTTGTTTTATTTGCTTCACAATTTGATCTCCTATGAACTCTGAGACCAGGTTTACAGTAATGAATAGTGATATAAACACAAATGCAGTCTTTTCTTATTAGTAAATGGTCTGTGCGTATATAGATATTAGCATTAGCATGTATGAGTGCATAATATCCGTATTTTTTGGAAGGTTATGTAATATATATGGAGGAGGAGGAAGGCTTCTCCCAAAATAGCACTAAACAGCTAGCTATACAAAACAGTGCACCTCTATAGCCCTAAATGCTAACCCACAATGGACTGCCTATGTAAAAAAAATACTGGAGACATGGTGGCAACACTGGAACTCTGCTATATAAAATTCGTTATTAAGCACCATAGAACCAGCCTTTATATAACAAAAAATATTGGCCCCTGTTTTCATTTCATTTCTTGATCAGTTCCCATCCAACTTCACCTATTTGTATTCTTCAATGTGTTTTTGATAACTTTGATCGTCATAATGTGCCATGAAAGCTTGTACAGCTGTCTTGGATAACTTGCTCCAAATTCCTTTATCACAGCATTGATTGTAGAGGATTCTGCATATTTCAAATGTATTTAGTTTAGCATTGTATTAATGTTACCATGTGGAAAGGAAATAAAATTCCTGATAGCCACTTCATTAAAGACAACACAAGAAAAAGGACAGTTAAAAAACAAATGTTCCCTGTTTTCATTTCGCTTATTCCGCAAACAACAAAAAAGATTGATCATTGGGCTGAAAACACTCACTCTGTCCTTGGTTAACTTTTTTATATCGGCATTATACCGGACAGTGAAAGAATGTTAGGAAGAGAGCATATGATCCAAATAATTTGAGACCAAGGCACAAATGGCATATCATTTGCTTGGTTGAGTTGATTGTACACAAACTTGAAAGAGAAGGGGTTACATGGAATAAGCCTTCTGTTAGAATTAAGATGAATCATACTTGCAGTTAGGGGTGTAAGTAATATTGGTTGACCCAAATCCCAACCCAAACAAACTAAAAGAAATTAGTTTGAGTTGGGTTAGTTTAATTGGGTTGGGTTTTTGAGTTTTAAGTTTTTGGGTTGAATTGGGCTTTAGATCAAGTGAAATGAATTTGGGTCGTCCCAATTTTAAGCTTGTTTTTATATTTGGTTTATAAAATTGCTTTATAATATAACTAAGGGAGAAAATCTAAAAAGAGCTATGAACTAACACCACTTATTCAATTGTGTCCGAACTATTACTATTTCCAAAAATGGTGCAATGAAAAAAAACGACTTATTTCGGATGATGCTTAAGATCAATTTGTTTGATTTCTTAAATATAATTGATCTTATTAAATTTGTTGAGGATTATGGATGATTGAGTATGAAAAGACGTCATTTTGTGTATGTGGGCAAAATGATAATATTCATTTTGATAAACGAATGATGTAATTTTCACACGAATTTTGGTTTTGTAATAATATTATTTTGGGAGTGTAACGATAAATTTTATTTTAGCAAATCAGCCCAATTTTTTATAACACTTTTTCTTGGCAATCATGGTAGTTTGAACCCCAATTGGATAAGTGGTGGTAGTTCGTGACCCCCTTTGAATTTTTTTCCTAATAGTAAATGGGTTGTCCTAAATTCAACCCAAATTAAGAATTTTGAATATGGGTTGGGTTGGGTTGAGTTGTTTTGAATTTCGATTGAGTCAAAAAATTATTACAAATAAATACGGGTTAATAACAACTCAACCCAAATTCAACCTGTAACTCTAATTTATACACCTACAGGCTACATAGAGCTACCTCTTTAAGCGATGGGATTTTTGTAATATACTGTGCCATATTTGGCCTGATCTTCACCTTCACTAAATTTTTGTTTTAGAAATTTGCGTGGCATTATTCAATCACGATGGTATTTTTTCAGCCACAAATCTCAAGATTGGTTTATCAAAATTGCTTTATTATCTACCAGACCATCGCTGTTGCCCAGACCACCATTTTTTGTTTACAAATGGTTCCCAGGCTACAAGAGATTTCCTTGAATTTTCACTTTCTGACCGTAAAATGTTCCTACATACTGATTGAGTCTTTTTTTTTTTTAAATTGCCTTTGGAAACAGGAGGATTTTATCCTACTGAAAATGGATATCATCCAGGACTACTGAAAATATTTATTTTATAATTTTTCTTGTAATAAGATCTCAATTTTTATTTATTTTTATCCATTGACTGCAATGAAGTGTGGATTTTGAAGATATAATATTCACCGAAACTTCCAAATCAACCAAGGTCAATATTTGTGGTTCACAATGAACCATAGTTATTAAAACCGGACCGGTCAGTTCGACTGAGAACAGGACCAGACACCGGTCCGGTTGAACCGGTTTATTATGATTAAAGATTTAATTAAGGTTAAATTAGTCTTAATTATATTTAAAAAATTATTTTGATAATAGTTAGGGGCGAGGTTCGAACCCAAGCCATGTACGTTCCGGGCGACACCTTTAACCAATCATGCTAGCAAAGTTAATTATTTCTTAATTTGCATTTAACATCTTATACTTTATATTTTGTAATTATTATTTCTAATTGAACCGGGACCTTGACCGGTTCGATCACTGGTCCGGTTTTGATAACTATGCAATGAAAATTCAAACTTCAATGCACACTATACATGTGTCAGTGCACATTTAACCACAAATTATAAAGTTATCATAGTGAATGTTTGATGTACAATAATTAAATTTAAGATAGCCACAGTGCACACACATTTGAAATTAATAATGTGCATTGACAATTTGTGTTGGACATTGCACATTTAATTAGTTTTTCACCATGCATATTTCATTATCGTGCACGATAATGAACTTCTGGGTGAAATTAGGCTTTCTTGAATGAGATTACAAAATAATTTGTTTATTTAATCGCAGAATATTTTGTTGGATTTGACAAAAGAATTATCAAATTTGTTGAATTTTGACCTTATTGATCTGATTAGTTAAATTATCAATGTTTCATGATTGTCCATAATTTAATGTGAGACTGGAGCTTACACCCAAGCTCCCGCTGTATAGTCATGTATACACACACACATTTGTTAACTGAGCTTTTCCTGTTGATCATTGTAAACTTGATGTGGTAATCAGGCCTCACCTGTCAGTGTTGGTGGTCGAAGAGTTATTGTGGAGATAAAGAAAACCAGCAACCGAGGCAAGTTCCTATACTATACGTTTGTTTATATCAGATGGATTTGAGAATGTCCCCTTACCAGTTTCATCTAAACCTACTGTTTTGAGAAGTTACTTTTTTACTAATCAAAATTTTTTCGTACCTTTAAATTTGAAGCTGGCATGGGAAAAAGATACTTCCAAGGAAGAAATGCTTTTCAGAATGGAAACTTCCGTGGCCGGGGGAATTTCAGCAGCAGTGGCGGAGGTCGAGCATATAATAGAAATGAACATGGTCATGGAGATGACTTTTCTAACCATAGTAGTGGAGGGCCACTCTTCAACGGGGGAGGTTATCACCGAGGTAGAGGAAAATTCAGTCAGTCAAATGGACAATATCATAACTAGATTTCGGTTCCCGCTTAAACTGAGGCATGCCGACCAAGATTTTTTGTCTATCTGCAATTAGTTCGTCAGGAAAGTTGGGATGGATAGTAGCACAATACAGTCTTCATATCATTCTAATGGCTCATATTTTGGAATTCACATGTCCTGAACCTTGTGATTACCTTAAGTTTGTATTCAATTTAGGAGGACGTGGGAGCATTTTGTGGTAGTTTCAGTATATAATTTGATCTATTATGGGATGGCTCTTCTCCAAGTGATGCAAGTCAAATAGAGTACTGGGTTCTATATTCCTTATTGACAGTTAATTACTCTGATCAGTGGTGGGTTTTGCCTTTTTTGTTGAGAATTAATTTTTTCTGGATATTATAATTCTAATACGGTTATAACATATATTTTGCTATTGTTTTCTTTTAAATATTTGAGGGAGTGGGATTATGTAAATCAGAAGATTTGATAGAAGGTTGAACGCAGTATTGGTGGAGTAGTGATGGCACATTGAAGAACGAAGAACATAACAACAAGGAGCCGGAAACAATTGAAGAAGAAAGTAAGTTTGTGGTGAAACTTTTACAAAATGGATTAATCAACGCAAACTTATTATGATGCAGATGATCAATGTGCTTGCTGAGTACTGAGACTTGTTGAAGTTCACTAATGAACAACGTTTAGTATGCTAACTTGAAGTAAACAGAGTAGCCATAAAGTAAGTGTTTCAGATCATAGTTATTAAAATTTCTGGTCATGCTTTTGGTTTTTAGTTCATTGGTTTAACTGGTTGGTTTTGACCCATTTGCTGCCCTTGTATAACCGTTTTGGTTATCTTGTTTTTATAGCCTTGTGAGCTGTTTTTATGTACTGTCATGATTCAGGATTTTTTATTCTTATTAATAAAATGCAATTTTTTTTTTTAAAAAAAAGCGTCTTGGCATAGCGCATGATGAATAGCTGAAGGGCAGTCCATACTCCATAAATGTCTTATTCTTGTATTGCCTAGAATCATGAGAATCTACTGATAAATATATGTGCACTTCCAAGGGCAGGAGCTTTTTATAATTCGCCAATGTGATAACCATGCTCCTCAGTCAACATGAGAACTCTTAGAAGAACTATACGAAACAACCATTCAATAACAAAGCCGTTTCTGAAATCTTCGGTGAAGAGAAGAGCTGGAACTCTCTCTAGTCGAGGACTTGATACAGCCTCCACCCGTGCCATTATTTCTCATGCTTGAGCCATCAACATTCATTGTCCAAGCTTTTCCTGAATTGCGTGAAAAACAATTCAAGCAAAGATGCATTATAGGAAGCTTTAATGCTTGGAGAGGTAAAATTTCAGCTTGGGAACAAGGTTTGTGAAGAGAGATTCCTTGGAGGATTGAAAATAACCAATTCTGAATTCGATATTGCAGCTTTTAAGAGTGAGATTCATCTTCATACCTGCACCAGAGCTCCCATAAGCTGCAACAAACCATTAGGTAGCTCACGTAACTGAACTGAGATTGCAGGCGGCCGGGAATCCATAGAGCAATTAATTGATGTAATGAGCCTAGTCTCGGCTTGTTGAACATCCTGTTGAGCGGCTCCATAAAGAAGAGGCCGCAGACCCTTCTATGAAAAGGGTGATCTTTGATTTCAGTTTCAGGCCTTGAACAACAGGAACAACCTGAGGCGAAACAAATTCCAAGACGTTGGACTTTGAGATCCATAGCCACTGCCCCATGAACCAGCCTCCTAAGAAATCCTGCTATCTTCTGCGGGAGCCATGAATGCTACATCCAGACATCCGCTGAGTATGAGCCAAAGATGAGAAACTAGCTATAGAAAATTCTCCATCCGAAGCGATAGGCCAGATAAGCTTTTCCTCCTCTCTTTCCGAGAAAACAATACCCTTCTAATCTTTCACTTGCATCTCCGCAATATCCAAGGTGCGAATTACCGAAAAAGCGTGATACAGCAGAATGCTACCCTTTCCATAACTCCAAGTTACATGGTTGAGCATGACATTCAGCTTCTGAACTATGGAATTTTACAAAGATGATCCTTCTTTCCATATGAGATGATGTCTATCATACTTCAAAGACACGAAAATGGCCCAGGGAGTACTTTTTTTTTTAACAAACTAATTTATTGATCTGCAAAGGATGCACAGGCGAAATACAAGCAAAGGCCAGGGCAACCCCTCGGCTACAAACAAAGTTAAACAGTCATCGGTGCCGAAACAAAATAGGCCTCCTGCTGCAGAGAAGAAGGATCTGCGAGGGAATTGCAGCCGAGGTTATACAGCCGCGCACGATGCTGGGACTATCTCTGAAGGTCTCGTCAAGCATCCTTGCTGGAGCGTTCGCGGATCGCGGGATCGGGGAAAAGGGTGTTGATGCTGCGATCCATTTTCTCACCGGGGCTGGCGCTACGTCTCGATCCCATAGCACGGAAGAAAGAAATGAGTTCATGCTAGTGGCCAACTGGTGCGCTGAGTAAATGGCCTGCGAGAGTCCATACAGGCCTCTCTCAGAATCCTTGTCCTGAGTCAAAGCTTAAAGCAGACACCCTTCCGGGGTCCTTAGAATGATGGCTACAACTCCTCCTAGCGAAGCCATGTTGGCAGTTGCGCCTTGAGGCGCCAGGCAACAGAAAGCATCTGCGGGCCTCCGAACACTCTGACTAAGTGAAGAGCTAAAGGACTCTCCTTCCAACCGCAGATTGATTATGCCTAGCATCTGCTCCCCGAACAATTTGTTGGGGGGAATACTCTTTATCTCCCCGAAAGTCGTCGTGCGCCGATATTTCCATATCTCCCAAATGCCAAGGCTGAAAAGAAGGATTCTCTCCATTCCAGATCTCGTCTTCTGGTTGGC
The DNA here is from genome assembly GCA_002312845.1 of Kalanchoe fedtschenkoi. Lineage (NCBI taxonomy): Eukaryota > Viridiplantae > Streptophyta > Magnoliopsida > Saxifragales > Crassulaceae > Kalanchoe > Kalanchoe fedtschenkoi. Next base: position 448,527 of record NQLW01000026.1, on the reverse strand, counting down.
TTTGTCAAACCACTCTTCGGAGATAACTCTGAGATCAAGCCGAGCTCTGGTGTTTGAACCGAGCCCCAAAGCGCGCCATACCCTTCTGGCCACCTCACTCCTAGCAAACAAATGGTTGATTGTTTCTTCATGGGGCTGCTCGCAACATCGGCATTTGGAAGCTAAAGGAATGTTCTTGGCTTTAAGAAAAGAGTCGACTGTTACTACGCCATGCCAGAGCTTCCACAAGAAAGCGCTGATTCTGTTTGGAATCTCCTTCAACCATATCTTATTCCATGTACTTCTCGACCTCGGTGACTGCCGGAGTCATGGCACAAAAGCCTTGACAGAGACCTTTTCATCGCTAGCGCCTGTCCACACCCAGCGATCCGGCGTATTCGATAGCACCATCTCTCGCAACCTATGCTTGGCATACTCAGTAACGGCGTGCATAACATCCTGCATGACTGAATTCGACCCATGAAGCTTCTGTAAGCGAACCAGTGGAAGACACTGCAGGCGGTTTACTCAGGGGTGGGATGCACCAGGGTTCGTCCCAAACCTTACACTCTCCAGAGCCTACGGGAATGATGGACTCCCCCTTGATGTTTGAAATAATGGGCATGAGCTGCTTCCACAGATTGCTTCTTTCCGTTCTAACCTCATACCTATATTTCTTTGCCATGAATGAGGCCCATGGGGATGACTTTTTTATGATCCTCCAAGCCATCTTTGCATGCAAACCCTTCATGGTTGTCTCCAGAGATGTAATGTTGAGGCCTCCCCTGTTGAAAGGCTTGAAAATCCTCTCTTCACTAACCCAGTGCCGGCGACTTTCCCCACCGACATTCCAAAAGAACGTTGTGATCAGCCTTTGAATACGCTGCAAAACTCCCTTAGGCATTGGAAGCGCAGACATGGTGTGGATGGGCATGACCGCTAGCACACTCTACATCAGAATGATCTTTCCACCGGCCGCCAACAAGCTGGCCTTCCACCCCTCTAATCTTGCTCTTATCTTTGATATAATTCCTTCGAACAATGAGATCTTCGGTCGGCCAGCGAATAGAGGAGCTCCCAGGTATGTCGTGGGAAGTAGGGGTGTCAATGGGTCTATTCCAAACCCATTTGGAAGGACCCAGACCCTGACCCGTTTCATATGGGTTCGGATCCAGACCCAGACCCAATAATTTTATAAATATTGGATCCAAACACAGACCCATTATTTGGACCCGTTAGACCCGTTAGACCCAAAATCAATTATTTTAATATTCAACTATCAAATAAAATAAATAAATAAATATCAATTTATAAAAATAATAAATTATGAAAATATATGTCTATACTTAAATTCATTTTAAAATTAAATTAAATTTTAAAAAAATATTTTAAATTTTTTTTCAAAAAATAATTTTTTAAAATTTAAATTTTGGTAAAAAAATATTTTTTTAAAAAAAATTAATTTTATAAAAAAATTATTTTTTTCAAAAATATTTTAATTTTTTTTCAATTTTTTAAAATTTTTTTATTTTTTAAAAAATATTTTTTTTTATTTTTAAAATTAATTTTTTTTATAAATATTAATTTAATTTAAATCCAAATAGACTAATGATAAAAAAAACTCAAAAAGATCCATTTTAAGGATCCAAATGGATAGACCCTAATGGATCCAAAATCCAAATGGATCCAAATGGGTAGACCCTAACGGGTCCAAAGACCCAAATGGGTAGACCCAAACCTAACCAAAACGGGTTTGGGCGGGTATGTGTCTGGGTCTACCTTACCCAATTGACAGGCCTAGTGGGAAGCGTCCCCTGCCTACAGGAGTAGGTACTGCAGATTGTCGCACGCTTGACAGATGACATGCACTTGCCAAAAAAGAACTGTGTCTTCTCTAAGTTCAAACTATGCCCTGATGCATCGCAAAATTTCGATATCAAGCTCATCAACCTCCGAACAGAAGTGGCGTTAGCGGACATAAAAATTAACATGTCATCTGCATAAAGTAAATGAAACACCCCTCTTAGCCGCCTCGAGCACTTGAACCTGCGTAAGCTTCCTCAATCTATGCTATCATTACACATTCTTGAGAAACAATCCATAAAGATAATGAATAGAAAGGCGGATAGCAGATCACCTTGTCGCAGCCCCCGACGGGAAGGAAAGCGCCCTATCATCTTATCGTCCCACTTGATCGAGAACTGTACCCCCGAGATAGTTCTGAAGATCGCATCAACCGCATCCTCCCGAAAGGCGAATTTACGCAAGCATTGGAGGATGGCCATTGCACCATGTCGTAAGCCTTACACTGGTCGACTTTAATCATCACATTGCCATCTCTGCACGCGTAGTTTAAGTACGCGACCATTTCGTGCGTCATCACCACATTCTCCTGGATAATCTGACCTTCAATTAAGCTTGTCTGCTCTTGGGAGATCATCAACTTGATCAATGGGGCAATCTTGATCGCGGTAATCTTTGACACTATCTTTGCCACGTAGTTCGAAAGGCTCATAGGCCTCCAGTCTACAAGCCTCTCAGGGTTTTTCATCTTGGGAAGAAGCACAATCATCATCTGCGTGGCCGTAGTTGGCATCTGCCCTCCAAGAAAGAACCATTGAACCGCTGCCATAAGGTCCTCTTTGATAAGGTCCCCGTTGTCGGCATAGAATTGCCCCGGCGCTCCACGAATATTAATCGCCATTGTTGCAATTCTGATCTCCTCCACATCCAGAACCGTCGAGATAGTGTTGATCTGCTCCCTGGATTTCACTGTCGGAATATAATCACAAACTGCCAAGGAAGCCGTACTATGATCACCTTGTAACAAGTCTTGGAAGTATGCTATCTTAGCCTCTGCTGTACTTTGCTTATTGTGGAAACCAGAGCCGTTCTCATTCCTGATGCGAAGCCTAGACTTATAAGCTCTGCCCCTAATCGTGGCTTGGAAGAAGCTTGTATTCTCGTCCCCTTTTTGAACCCGGTTGACTCTGGCTTTCTCTTCCAACATTATATGCCTTTTGTGCAGAAAAGAGGAAAGGCTACTTTGCGCCCTTCTCAGCTCTGCAGCTTTTCCGTCCTCCCAAGAGCTCTGCAGCTCAGCTTCCAAAACTGAAATCAGCTTATCTGTGTCACTTATACTGTCATGCACATTCCCAAATGTATTATTATTCCATCTTCCTAGAAACCCCGACAACCTTTTGAGCTTGTAGGTGAAGTTCAGGAGAAGATTGTTACTAATTTTTCCCTCCCACGCCTCTGCTATTATCCTAGAAAAATCCTCGTGCAGTTTCCACATTCCCATATATTTGAATGTGTTCCAGGTTCTGCACGGTGTGTGGTCCGAAACACCTCTCTCCTAATGGCTGACATGCAGTCTTGGGAAATTGCTCATGACTCCGCCGTTGATTAAAACTCTATCAAGCCTGACCCAAACTCTTTTAGCGCCATTCTAATTATTTGTCCAAGTGAAAGGTGATCCGCTATACCCCGCATCTGACACACCTGCGCGCACTCGTTAAAGTCCCTCAGGCTGCCATCGTGGCTCTTGTCTCCTCCTTTCTTCTCTTCCCACGTCGCAATGGTGTTAAAGTCTTCCTCGATGATCCACGCCTCGCTGCTACTCAGAGCCTTGTTGATTAGCTCTTCCTACAACCTTTGCCTCGCCTTCCTGGACAATTGAGCGTATACGAAACTCGCAAATAACCTTTTCCCTGACACTTGCTCCTTACCTTGACAGTGGTCCACCTGCTCATATTCGCTCTAAAATCAAACAGCTCCATGACATTGTTGTCCCAAAAAATCCTTATATATTTGTTTTCTTCTATTGATCCGTAACTACTACTGAAACCAGTTTCTTGGCCAATCTTAACATCCGAAAAGAATTGGCCTTATGCTCCAAAAACACTAGAATATGCGAATTGAACTTGTTAAGTAAATACTGTAAGTATGCCTTTGCTGAAGGCTTATTCGATCCTCTGATATTCCAGATGATCGCACTAATCATTGGAAGATTTTAAAACTTGGTTTGGGAGCTCTTAGGATCCTCGTAACTGTTGGAAAACCTTTTGGTTTCTCGGTGCACTTTCTCTTTGATTTTACAAGCAGAAAATCCTGCATTCCCAGCCTTACCTTAGAGTGACCTTCGCTCGAAGTCCCGCTTGGGCTCTTAATCTGGTCCGAAGCACTTTTCTCCCGATCCTCATTGTCGTCCCTCGGTTTTCCATCGGCCCCTAAGCTCTTCACGCATTCATTACTCATAGGATCGACCTTCTTTGCCTTGGGACTTGTCGCGTTCTCATGCTGCATCCCCATGTTCTCCGCTTGGGCGTCCGGCTTGAGGCGGATGAGGGGCGACGGGGAGACCATAGATTCCCTGACTGCAGACACTAAGTCCTCCGAACTTCCTTCACTTTGTACCTCATTGATGGAATGTTGAGCCATCTCCCTCTAGTGGACCTCTTCTATTTCTACACTTTGGTCTGCTTCCATTACGTTGTCTTCAACCTGTAACATAGTGAACCTGTTGGGTTTAATTACCAGCTCCGCTTGCCTTACCGGGCTGGCATGAATCATTTCCTTTGTTTTTCCATTTTTGCTCTCCAGGGGCTTATCTTTTTCACCACCATCCTGCCTAATCTGCACGACATTGTTACTTTCCATGCATGCATCCTGTCCTTCAACATTGATAGTGTTCTTTGGCTCTGAGGCTTTGTCTAAAGCACCTAACTCTTTATTAGTTTACTTTTTAGCTTCCAAGCCGCTCTACTTTGCTCCTTACTAAGCCTTGCCCTTTCTTCCTCTTCCCCCCGATGATCTGCATTGAGACGCCTCTTGTGTTTTCTGCATTCTAGTGAGTTACGACCTTGGCTGTTACACTTCGTGCAGTAGGATAGTCTTCCCTCATAAACCACCTCGTATACTTCTCTTTCGCCGGTTGTACAACCTATGAAAATCTCCCTCATCAGCTCTTTCCTTAGGTCCACCTCGACTACAAACCGCACATAAGCAGGGTAAGTCAAGTTCGAAGTACGGTCATCTGCCTTGAGGTATGTAACAAGTTCATCACCAATGGAGCGTAAAAAGCCCTCATTGAAGAAAAGAATGCTCAAGTTGGGTATACGCACCTAAGCTACTACCTTTGAAGATTCTCATTTCAGATTAAACGTCGGCGACCACCGGAATAACCAGAATAAAAACTTGCCGATCTGGTGTTGTGGGCATGCCATCACCTCCATAACATCTTCCTGGGAGTTTAGCACTATCAGCTTGTGCCTTGGGTGGGTCAAGGCTGCTAGAGGAGAACGCTCCTTTAAGCTTCCAGTTTTAAAGAATGAACTCCCATATCTCATCTGCTTTTGGTTTGCTAGCTGAGAATTTAGCGACGAGGGTATTATTGTGCAATTGCGCACCAGATTTCATCTCACTTGGGGTAAAAAAATGGCCGACTTCCCGTCTTTATGAGCTTTGTTCCTTTTCGGTATGTCAATGGTCAAGAATCAAGGCGCAGTCGGAGAGACTCCTAGAGCCACAGCGAATGACTTCCCAGCTGTAACTACAGAGGTCGATGTGGTGGTGTTCACGGTTGCTGCATTTGGGGGGCGGAATGACCTCGTCCTTCCCCTGACCAGCAGCTTGGGTCATCGACGCATGTAAGGTTGCCATATGACCGAAGCTGGCAAATGGAATAGGGCACTATCGAATGCGAAGCACAGTGACTGTAGAGCGGGAAACGAAACAAGAGAGATGCAGGAGTTTCTCTTTCTAACCCATCTTATCTCTAGAATCTGTTTCTCCTTATTGTTGTTTCTAGTCCAGGGAGTACTTTGAGACCAAAATGACCACACTAAATTTGCATATAAACCATCCATTATATTAAATGGGGAAATAATACCAACGCCTCCTTCTTTCTTCTTCTTGCAAATTTTTTGTCATCTCACCCAATAAAGTCGATGAGATTCTCCAACATCCCAAAAAAACTGCAGAGACGAGAATTGACTCTCTGAATAACCGTAAGAGGCACAGGTATGGCTGTAAGATTTTGAATGGGAATAGAATTGAGCATGACTTGGATTAATGTGATTTGCACACCAAAAGAAAGGAGCTTGCCAAACCAACCTTGAATTCTACGTCTGGTTTTCTCAACCAAATGCTCATAGTAGCATATTTTGGGACGACTAGAGAATAACGGGACTCCTAGATAGCTGACTGGAAAATAACATGTTTGAAAAACCGAGAAGCTAAAATAAATCTGGTAAAATAGATTGCAGTCTTGCCAATGTTTATTTGCTACCCTGAGTTGCTACAGAATTCCCAAGGGATGGAACAGAGCCCACAAAGAGATCTGCTAGAACCATTACAAAAACTCACAATATCATCCGCAAAAAGATGTGTGGGAGGCTTGGCCCCTGACTTGCATGCATAAGATGTTAAAAATACTCAATTTTTATTAATACAGTATCCCCCACTTTCTGATTCTTCTTAGTTTTAGGAATAAAAATCTAGGAAAACTAATAGGAGACCAATCAACAATTAATCAAGCAAGCGAGCCACACGCAATGTCTTTTAGGGATCGACGCCGATGCAATGGTAGTCCCAGCCCTCCCCGAATGATCCAGCGAATGCACAAGCGAAGACGAAGACGGAAGTCGGGGCCGCATGAGATGAACAGGACGAAGCAAGTTTCATAAAACTCGGGCGAAGCGTACTGGAAAGAGCATGAGAGGATGAAGCCACTGGCGTGGAAGAACGAGAAGGGTTGAGAAGCATCAGGGAGGAAGGTGAGATTGGTGGGCCACACTTGTGATTTTTAATGTCTATCCGGGAACTAGTTAACTGTGTTAATTATGGTTAATGGAGTGAGAAAAATGTGATAGTTCGGATCGTAATTGTGTAAGAGCCGATAGTTAGAACTCTTTTTGGGGTTTTTTTTAAAACTAGGGCATGATAATCTCCTGTATATAAATTACAATGTCATTCGCCCAATTAAATATTTAACATTAGCCTTATATAAATAATCTCTCATATAATTAAGGCATGCATATATCTCGTGTAATGTAAGGCTTTGTTCCCGAGTTTGGGAAGAATTGTAGAGAAAGGATTTGGAATGAGATGAGAGGAAAGGAAAAAAAAAGGAGAGGAAAGGAAAAGTAACAAAAGGTGTTACCGAGTTTAGGAAGGATTTGGAGGGATAAAAGAACAAAAGTAAAAAATTGACTAAAATACCATTACATAATATTTTTTATGTTAGAAAACAACACTTTAATGAAAGGCACAATGGTAATTTTACCCTTCTACATCACTTACCCTCCAAATCTGTCCGATTTGGAGGGATAAGAAATGGGGATATCAAACACCCCAAACCCCTCTTATGAAAACTCAAGAACAGTCTCTTTTTAATTTTCCACATCCCTTCCCTTCCTTTTCTCTCCTAAAAGTGACTCAAAAACACTACCTAAATCTTTCATAAATTTATGTAAATTAAGACCGAATAAAGCATGTAAATCTCTCGTTGGTGAAGGCTAAGCCCGGAAGCTGCAGCCTCATGCCACTAGCACTTGTGCCTAGTTGGTCTTCACCAGACCGCCCAACCGTCTTGATGTACTTACACTACATGTCGTTCTGTCCATACAATGGACATTTCAGTCGTGCTCTCAATAAAATTTTATTTTGATTTTATATTTAAATCGATTCGTGGTCTCAAACCGTGTCTGGATTCAATCAATTCGTGATTTCAAAATGTGGTTGGATCTTAAATCTAACCGTCTTTTTGAAACCACAGTTGGATTGAATCCATTTGAGACCGCCGTTCCGCATATTTGTGCAGACTGAGCTGCACAGTCAGCTACAAACTCAATTTTACTCCGGACACAGTTTAAAATCGCAGCTAAAATTAATCCAGATACAATTTCAAATTATCGTTAGTTTAACTAGATCATTTCAGAATATATATTAGATGAAAAACTAATAAAAAAACTTTCGAAAAAAATCACTTAAAAAAAATCTCAAATCGGCGAGCCAACAAACAAAGTCTCTGACAATTATAAAAAATTAAGTGAGAAGATAAAATAGAAATATGGTACCAAAATCATACATGAAAACGGAACGGCTCTGTTTAATGTAGAAGCTGTTTCACAAATCAAGTGAGCGTGGGAGTTGGAGACCCAAACTTTGCCAGCGTTAAGGGATGATACGCTTTGGCCGGGCAGCTGTGTGTCCGTGTCTCGCTCCGACCCCATACGGTCCGCTTTCGTGCGCTGGTGTGCCGAACAATAAAGTAAATGCAACAACCAGAAACGCCAAGGCTCTGGGGATTACAGCCGCCACTGCTACTCCCAGCCCGGCATTTGATCGAATGCCTGGTGGGCGGGTTTTGGAAGAGCGCGGAGATATTAAGAGATGGAATAAGAAGAAAAGGGTTTTCTTTTTGGATGTTAATCCGCTGTGCTACGCTGGAAGCAAGCCCAGCTTGCGATCCTTTGCTCATTGGATTTCTCTTTTCTTTTCGCAAGTCAGCCATGACGACCCTGTCATAGCTGTAATTCAATTACCCTTCCCCTTCTTGTGCTTGTGATTTCACCTGTGCTTCATTCAATGTGTGCGCTCTGCTGAGCTCTTGGTGGCCCCCAATTTAAGGCTTCATCATAATTTACATGGCTAAGTGATAGACTGATAGTCCAATTGTATTGCTCCCAGCATTCTCCATTTCACTTAGTCCTCATAAAGATCCTCTGATTTTGTTCATTCTCCATCTTTTTTTTTTAAATGGTTGCTTTATGCTTTATGTTCATTAACACAGAAATGCTCAATTGGTTTTGCAGGTTTTAGATGGGGAAAGAGGGAACGAACACCGCAGGAAACTACTCCCATCATACAAAGCACATCGGAGGGGTGTTTCAAGGAGAGTTTACACTCCACGGAGTTCTCAAATGGTTCCAGTTGAAAAGTCTCA
>NQLW01000026.1:415491-438820 GCA_002312845.1 Kalanchoe fedtschenkoi | reverse complement strand
CTCCTGGATTTGGTAAAAAAACAGCATTAAAGCTTTTAAAGAAACATGGATCGTTGGAGAACTTACTAAATGCTGCTGCTGTTAGAATTGTCGGAAGGCAGTATGCACAGGATGCACTTACAAAACATGCTGATCATCTGCGGAGGAATTATGAAGTTCTTGCATTGAAAAGGTAAGTTATATGCAGTGAGTTAATCTATATGTCAATAACAGCTTATTCTTATATGGATCGGCTGCAGGAATCTTGAGGTTCATGTGCAAACCAATTGGCTGTATCAGAGGGATACTCGCAATGACTCAGTAGTTATCTCCACATTCCTTGAAGGTTTGGGGGAGACGCAATAATTCAATTATCGAGCAGTGTCATTCAACTGGCAATTATGAACTCCTGGATGTCACCTCATGGTTTAGTTGATTATGAACTCCAGCATCAGGGAAGTTATTTCAATTATAAGTGGAAGGTGTGGGTTAAGCATCAATCATAGGAACTTCTGAGAGCATTCAAGATGGATACTTCAAGTGACATTGTTTTACGGTTTTAAGGTTTAAAAGAGATTGTTTATTAACTTTTCCTTTTTTTTTTTCCTACTACGTGATTGATTCTCTCTTCTAATATATCATCATTGTTATATTCTCAATCTTCCAATTTTTACTGTAGTATTCATCTTTAACTATTTTAATGAGTGCTGACAAGGATAAAGGAGTGAGTATGGGCTTAGATCCTGGGTTCAAATCCGGTTGATATCGCATTTACGTTTAGATACGCTGAAGGTGCGTGTGAGCTGGCCTGCAGTGAGTATGGGCGTACACTATCAAGGTTGAGGGGGTGTGCGGCCCCTGACCACCAAAAGGGGAAGTGGGGAACCACTATTGATCTTTTTTTTTTAAAAAAATAATATATATATATAGTTGATGTGTTGGATTAAGAATGCGTGAATGAACCGGGTGTCGGAAAATGGTTTATTGAATGTAAGTTGTAAACATTCATTTTCTAATTATTCGCCATCTTTAAATTTATTCAAAATGTTGATGATGGTACTGTGCACTTAATTTCATTGTCATAATCTTCTAAGTTGAGATGCATACTCATATTTTTGGCAAGTGGTATTTTTATATTCATAGTTCAGAGATTTTTATATTCATGCATTCAAAATTAAAAAATGAACCGTTTACGACTGAGTTTGGTTTAGGGAAAGTGTGAGGGAAAGGAAAATTTGTGAAAAAAATGAGAAGAAATTCTTTGTTTGATTTAAGAAAAATTGGGGATGAAAAATCAAATGAAAAATTACATGGAAAATAAGATGAATTTTTTTAAAAAATTAAAGAATATTTTAATAATTTCTAAAAAAAATTTCACCTCAAACCAAAAAAGAGAAAAATAAAATGAATATTACAAGAGATTTATTTTTTCTTAAATTTTCAAATCACTATAACTTTCCTCAAACCAAACACAACCGAAACATTTATCATTTTTGTATTTGGATTGAGAAATTTGATAATATCTGGTTTGAAAAACGTAGTTGAGAAATGTTGTTATTGAACGTTAAATGTATTGTGTTCATTTAAAATGAGCAAATTCATCATATAATAAACACGTTCTTGACTCCAAGTGGATAGTTCATTGAAAATGAACTCGCTACTCATACATAATGACATATTTCCTTAATTACAAATGAACATATTTCTTATTCATACTAAATGAAAATTTTATTAAATAATGATTGAGTTTATTCAAAATGAATAAACATGTTGTTTATCCCAAATTCTCATCGAATGGATTGGTGGTAGATGTTGATGTGTGGATGTGCCAAGACTATTGTAGTGATGCTTGCGCTATGGAGTTCAAGGTCTGAATACTAAAATACAAGTTCAAATATTTTAAAAACAAAAAAATCGCTGAGATACATTTTTAGTATGAGGACTTTAATAGTTATTAGCAACTGCCACCGCTGTTTGATTGGAAAACATGTAAGATGTTGCTTTAACGCTAATGATGAAAAGTAAAAAACTGGTTATCCCACTCTTGCAAAAATTCAAAATAAGAAAGGTGGGAAGACATTGCTCTTGAGGATTACAAAGTTTGAAGACAATGATAGAGTGTTGAAGCTTGAAAACACTGTTGAAGTGTTTAAGATTGCTAGCACTAATAAAATGTTGAAGATTGTGGTCCATTGTGTAGATTGACTGATTAATTCAATTGTTGGGATTTTGTTTTGGATATCTTCTTCCTTGGATAGTCTTCAATTAATCTTGGTCATTACTGTTTGCTCCGGCCATCCAACAGTGCGGCCTTCTTCTTTAGTCTCTCCTCTAACACCTAGCCGATCATAACTCGTATTGGTTAACAAAAATAACCAGCAATTATAGCTCGGCTAGTGCATTCATTCGAACGTCACTGTTTATAATAATAGTTGCATTTTTTATTAGTTGCCTGAATCTCCATGAGTTACTAGTTCATTAACAATCAGGCGATACCAAAGCCATCTATAATTAATGGGCCTCCCATTCATTTCCTATTGACGTATTAACCGTTGCCGATTAGCAAGCTCAACAAGTCTCAACATTCACTATGGACCACTAAGGCTCGATCCATCAACCTTTCTTGAAACCCACTCCCTCCTTGATGCTTGACTATTATGATTTTCATTTCTGTAATGTGGGTATAACTTTTGCATTCATTTCTGGATTGAAACTTTAGGTTTTTGTAGTGCCCCTTCCTTTGAGGATCTGTGGACATTATTTGCCCGCCCTCAGTGACATGGAATGTGAGATCATGGATCTTCTAGATGAAAATCTTAAGTTTAGTGTCAATAAAAAAGGATCTTCTATTGAGGGTCATTAAACTGATCACATTGCCTGCACTATTCTCCCACCTAATTGAAGTGCGTCAAAATTTAATTTTTGACATAAACACTTTTTTTTATCAAAATAAATATTAGGTTTATCATTAAAAAAATTTAAGATCTCAAATTAATATTGTCATACAGCTTAATCCCATAACAAAATCAGTTAGTCTGTACAAAAGCCAATATCCTAGTGCTCTTTGCAACACTGATGAGACTAAGCTATTTGATTCATTATGTATTTAACTTACCTATTGTTGACTCTTTTCGCGTATTATTTAATTCTTTTATCAAGTATTTGTATTTCAGGTTTATTTTGGATATTGATGAAAAAACGTGCTAAGAAGAAGATTTTCATATCAGAGGATTGAAGAGTACAGTTGGCTGAGCGAAGAAGTCGCGCGCTGTGGACTGCAGCCGCGCGCAGGTGACGTATGAAGAAAGACATGTGTCAACAGAAGAAAGGAGCCAAAGAAGCTGACTAAGCACTTCTTGGGTGCAAGAACCAAGCACACGGAAAGGCAAACATGTGCGAGCGACACGCGCCTAATTCTAAATTCAAGTCATTTCTGGCTAGGCAACTTTCAAGGGCTACAAATTTTGCATTTGAAGTCTGAATTTTATGATTCAAGTTGTTATACAAAGACGAGACAATTGTTTACAACTTTCTACATCTAATTGTGATCTAAATCTTAGTATATTACAGTCAGTAGGATGGTAAATATTGGTGAGCATATTTATTTCCAAATTCGACGCTAAATCCGAATTCGATTTCTATCAACTTTCAAGTCCAATCTTAATCAAAAATCCCAGAGGATATTTATCAGCAAAACTTAGCAACTCGAGATTATCACTTGATGCTAAGTCGGACACACCTTAAGAATATATAGAAGGTTTAATAATCACTTTTGACTGTGCATACTTCAAGTACAATTAGAGTGCTACCCGAGCCATCTTCGTGCGACCAGAGAGTCCAGCCACCAATAGAGAATAGTAAGGGACAACATTCTAGTCTGAATAGAATCATTGTAACACTCTTATACTTGATCACGCTCATTTCTAAGACTTTTAATATAAATCTCTTGTGTAGTTTGGGTGTTATAACTTGTGATGTATGTTGTGAGATGAATGGTTCTTAATAAATTCTTATTTTGATGCTATGGATATTGAGCTTCAACTGAATGATTGCTTTGATGCATGACAACTTCAATAAATGACTTGCTGTGTTGCATGATTCTTACTGCTAAATTGGTTGTGATGCTTTGGGAGTACACCAATTAAAGGAGTAGCACATAAACATATTCCATACATATTTATAGGTAAACATACTCTAGATTTGTGTGAGCTAAATACTTAGATTGAACTCTCTACCACAGTAGCACAATTGCATATATCTATTGTCTGGGTTGACAACTTAATTTGCATGATAAGATATATAGGATTCATATCATTAACATAAGGGTATGATGATCATAGAGTAGGAGCAATTGTTTATAACTTGTCACCGTTCCCGATTGCATGAGCATGTATATTTTTGGAGCTCAATTCACTATAATAATTTCATATTTAGTACCGATGATTAACAAAATCACAAGTTCGCCACCCGAACTACATGTTTGTCAAATGATTATTTTTTCTCTTACAGCGCACAAATTTGATTCCCACAAAATCAATTTGAAAACAACTTAAACTATGAGTCTTTTTATTTGTTTAATTTTCTTTTTGCTAATATTGTAGATTTCATTATCTTTGTAGATCAATCATGTACTTGACACTATCTAGTGAGTGAGGTTTATAAATTTAATTGCAGAGGACAGCACAACAACAATTCTGTTCATTAAGTAATAATTTAAAAATTTCCTAATTTTTTCCAAAATATATTATAATCTAGTTTAACTAATATATCCAAAAAAAATTCAGTAAATAAAATTAGGATTTATTGATTTTTATAAAAAAATATTAAGTTAATATTTAAAAATCACCTAATACTAATTTGTTCCAAGATATATATTAGAATCTATTTTAACTAATATTTGCAAAAACAATTCAGTAAATAAAATTAGTAGTTGTTTAATTTTGAACTAAAATCATTAAGTTAATATGTAAAAATCATTTAATACTAATTTGTTCCAAAATACATTAGAATCTATTTTAGCTAATATTTCCAAAAATAATTCATTAAAGAAAATTAGGATTTGTTGAATTTTATAAAATATCATTAAGTTAATACTTGAAAATCACCTAATACTAATTTGTTCGAAAATATATTAGAATACAAAAAAACTTTACCAAATCCTAAAACCTAATTTTTAATAAAATAAGAATGTTTTTTAATAAAAAAATTGAATTACAAAAAAAATTATGACTATAAACAAAAATATATCATTTAATCATAACAAATAAGTTTGAACATTAAAAATTTTTTCAACCAAATCCAACACAAAAATCATCCTCAACCAAATCAACTCTAACATACATTTTTTACGAGGTTCACATCTATACACTCTAAACGCTTCAATCCCGAAAGTATTTTAATAGGTTAAGCAACAAATTTTTAAAAATTTATCAGATGTGAAATCGACAACAGTTCATCAGTAAAACCAAAGAATGTTATTATTGCACTTGTGCTCGGAAGCCACATTAGAAACAGCTAAATACAATACAATGGATAATATCAGAACATGAAGGAAATCGAGAGAGAAGAGTTAAGAATTTACTAAATGTGAAATCGACAAAAGATTAAACTCAGTAACCAGCAAGGGCAACTTATATACAAAGTTTAAGGTCAAACACCAGTCGTTGATCAAATCTAAGACTAAATCAAAGTTATTATTTTGAAGACCTATTACCACGCTTAAAGTAACAAGCGTGATCTTTGATCAACCTACTACCACGCTTAAACTAACAAGAGTGGTAATAGATTGATCTATTACCACGTTTGCTACTTTAAGTGTGGTAATAGATCAACATATTACCACGTTTGTTAGCTTAAGCGTGATAATAGGTATGATTTAATTATCTCAACCGTTTTTCTATTCAATCTCACACCCTTTTATTATTTTATTATTATGAGCTTTGGGATTTGGGGTTTAATATTTTAATTTTGTTGACAAGATTTTATGTTTTATACTCTGATAAAAAATTAAATTAATTACTTGATTATGAAAATATTAGTTTATATATGTAAGTAATGAAATGATTAATAACTTGATAGGTTTCAATATGTATCTTATTGATCTAAGGTGTTATATGATTCACATGTTAAGATTTAAAATTTAGGGTATAATATTTGAATTTATAAACAAGTGTTCATTTTTAGGCTATAATTTATTTTTTATAAAAAAATTACATTACTTATTTTATTACAATTATTTGGGACATATAATGTAAAATTAAAACTATATAGGGGTTAGGATGTGTAGAATTAAGATTCAAGTTTCATAGTTTTGAATTTAATAGTTGCAATTGTATGTTTTATATTTGAATATAATTTTTTAATAAAATTTAATAATTATTTAATTTATAGAATTACACATTATGTAAAAGTGACAAAATAAAAAAATTAAAAGAATTTAATATCTTTTACCATGCTTAAACCACATAAGCATGGTAAAAGGTATCCACCAAAATGGTGCACTTTGGTTGGACGAATATTATCACACTTAAGTGGTTCAAACATAGAAAAAAGTTTCTGAAGAACTCTCCCTTCTCTCTAAAACACCAAAGACTGTAGATCCAAGTTTGGCGGGGTGGGGACTAGAAAGTTTATCATGTTTTACTGTTAAAGGTTCACGGCGCCTGGAAATGTAAAGTGTAACTTATAAGATAAACAATGATGACTGGTGGTTATTTAAGTTTATGGTTGAGTTTATTGTGTGTCTCGGATTAAAACTCGATTATAATTTAAGAGTTTTGATTATGAGGCACTAATTATCTCTTTCTAAGTCCTTGTGTTTGTCCCTTGTAGTTATGAATTCAGACTTTTGTTAGTTTGATCTCACAATGACACATAATAACACAAAAACTTAGAAATAAAAACTTAATTCTTCATAATCAAACACCTAAATATACCAGATTTTGACCTACGGCGCATAGCAAACTCAAACTCAAACTCAAACACCATTCATCGCTCGTTTGTCTAGAGTTGCTCACTTATTTTCCAGTTTTTATGGACATCTAATATCATTCGAGGCGGGCATCCATATCATTGACATCTTACATTATTCGAGATGGCTCCACACTGTAGCTGCCGTTTTTTCCTATTTCAAACTTTTTACAAATATTTTAATTTTAATAAAAATGGTCGAAAATTGGCCACAAAGTAGGCGGAAAAATGGCCGGCCTTAAAGTGGTCAAAACATGACCGCAAAGTCTCGGCCAGAAATAATTGGCCGCAAATATAATCGAAAAATAGCCTAAACAATTGTCCAACAAGAGTTAGTGGAAATTGACTAAACATACCTGGAAATTATGGCCAATAAACCGTCGAAACCTACTGGAAATTTTTATCGGCGATGCCGTTCTGGCAATGCATAATTTGGCTTGAAAAATTGTTAAAAAATTGCTGAGACGGAATTTCCAGTTGGTTTCCGGCTAAAAATTGTGTGTTTTTTTGTAGTGGTGGAGCCCCTAAACAATGGTTGAAAGATCTCGAAGTCTTCTTTCAAACGAATCCAACCTCGTGTGAACATTCCTTTTGAGCTGTCCAGAATCAACAAAATAAATTGTCACTTTTCTTGTACGAATTAGATTAATATTTGAATTTAGGGCATGAGTACGAGTGAGATCAGGTTTAAGCATTGGCCTAAGACTTACAATACGAGTCCTATCAGGATTATAACTCAGAGTTATTTTAGGAGAAACCCAAGCTTATAAATAGATTGTTGCATCTTCTTTCATGGTTGAATTTTATGTATTTTAAAGTTAGCCGTTATGTTTTTTAGTATTTCTGCATGATAGCTAGCTTTCCCTTCTACTTATCTTCAAAATTCAACCATATAAATTATTTTCATATTTATTCTTCATCTGTATTTACAAATTCAGTTGTTTATTCGTCTTGTTCTTGTTTATTCTTCCATTGCTTACAGGTACAAGCACCTTCGTGATTAGGTTAATCATGCTCCTGTAAGATCAATAACGCTTCCAGAGTTGGTGTAATGATGTTACGACTTTGTGACTCAAAACCCTAAATTTGTAAGTTATGGTTCAATAATCTAATATAAATCAACTCTTCTTCTCTTCAGTTGTTAGACATCACATCGGATAAACTCAATTTAACATCTTATTCTCTCCTTTCTTATCTTTTCCTTACTTTAGTTTCCAACCACATTCTCTTCATTCAACTAAAAACTCGTAATGGAACTCTCTTATCACAATATAATTAAGAATTTAAACATCATCTTAACTTTTTTTTCAATATGGTAATTTTCACTTTTTTTAGTTATTATAAATTAAATATCAAACTAAAATCAAATCTTTGACTTCCACGAACATGTTGGCACTAGTGTTCTAAAAGCAGGTGTCTAGATTTTAGGGCAACTCAATTGAAACAAAGTAAAAAAAG
Organism: Kalanchoe fedtschenkoi; assembly: GCA_002312845.1. Taxonomy (NCBI): domain Eukaryota; kingdom Viridiplantae; phylum Streptophyta; class Magnoliopsida; order Saxifragales; family Crassulaceae; genus Kalanchoe; species Kalanchoe fedtschenkoi. Next base: position 430,414 of record NQLW01000026.1, on the reverse strand, counting down.
TAAATTTGTGTCATGTCATGTTAGATTCGTGTCATGTCATATTAGATTTGTTATAAATCTTTTACTTACATTGAAATAAACCTTCCAACATAATAAAAACATTCAGATTTTTTAGCACATTTTATTCTTTCAAACGCGATTAAAGATCAACATTTGATTTTTTTTATCACGTTTAAAAGTCTAAAATGTAAAAATATCTTATCTTTAATCACGCTTCAATCGTCCAAATGTAATAAAAGATCTGATTTTTAATCACGTTCAACCTTCCAAATGTGATTCAATATTGATTTTTTTATCACATTTGCATAGTTGAAACGTGATTAAAGAGCATACCTTCCAAACGTGATTAAAGATAAATCTTTTACCGCGTTGATTAAATTTGTTTTTCACAAATTGCTTCAAAAAGATTTAATGAAGATGCCCTTACTAAGTCCATATTAAGTTAAACTAATTCATTGTTTAGAATTAGTTAAAATTATGGTGTTTGTATACAAGTTTGAAATTAACTTTGAATACAATATCAAGAGATATATTTACCGCCCGCTCTGATGTTTTCCCTTTTATTGACACAAAGTAAACAAAATAGAAATTTGGATTTTGACAAGGAGAGAGTATGGCGGAGGCAATCGGTTGCAGTTAGGGTTTGGCCAGCGTCCGACCCAGTTTCTTGATGTGCTCAATTTCTTCATACGGTGAGGTCGTCGGCTCTGGCTGTGAGGAGGGTTTCGGGAATGAGTAAAAGTGAGGGTTTTAGTTGGAGGCGGCTTCTGACGCTCTCCCTCATCTTTATTATGCACTGCCACGCTATTTCCGCCGTTGATTCTGACAAATGGCTTCTTCTTGAATTTAAGAAGTCTCTATCTGATCCATATGGCCTTCTCTCAAGCTGGGCAACCGACGGCAGTAACCACCACTGTTCGTGGTTTGGCATTTCTTGTGATGTGGATCACAGGGTTCTTTCGCTTAATGTCTCCGGCAGTCATCACCGCCCTTATTCTAGATTTTCCTTGTATGGGCTTGGTATTAGGCGACCATCTTCCGGTAAACATGGCAGCCTGAATGGTCGTTTGTCCCCTTCCCTTTCCCAGCTTTCCCAACTTCGCATTTTGTCCCTTCCTTATAACCAGTTTCGCGGCAACATTCCCCATGAGCTTTGGGATATGGAAAACTTGGAGGTCCTTGATCTGGAGGGAAATTACTTGACCGGATATTTACCAGCTCGGATTAGCGGGTTGAAGAATCTGAGGGTTCTTAATCTGGGCCTTAATAGGATTATGGGAGAGATACCAAGTTGGATTATGCATTCCTCTAATTTGGAGATTTTGAATTTGTCTGGTAATCATATGAATGGTACCATTCCCAGTTTTCCCATTGAGATGAAAAATCTGAGAGGCTTTTATTTGTCTAAGAACGAGCTTGATGGATGTATTCCTACTGAAATCGGAGACAACTGCCACAGTCTTGAGCACTTTGATGTATCTGGTAATTTCATCACTGGTAGAATCCCTGGCAGTTTGGGGAAATGCAGAAATCTGAGAACGCTTTTGTTATACTCCAACTTGTTGGAAGAAGTTATTCCGGGACAACTGGGTCAGCTTCATATGCTTCAAGTGCTAGATGTCTCAAGAAATAGTCTGAGTGGGTCTGTACCAGTTGAACTTGGCCGGTGTTCTGAGTTGTCAGTTCTTGTGTTATCAAATTTGTTTGATCCATTTTCTGTCGTTTATGAGAAGAGGTCATACGGTTCGATCTCATCCCCAAACACAATTGATGATGACTTCAATTATTTTGAGGGAATGATTCCGGCGGAGATAATTAGCCTACCAAAACTCAGGATGTTGTGGGCACCCAGGGCCACTCTTGAGGGTAAATTGCCTAGTGCTTGGGGGCTCTGTGACAAGTTGGAAATCATTAACTTGTCAAAAAATTTTATCTATGGAGATATCTCACATAGAGTTGCTCATTGCAAGAAGCTGACTTTTTTCGACTTAAGTTCGAATCAGCTGACTGGAACGCTCACTGGAGAACTCCCAGTTCCATGTATGACAGTCTTCGATGTGAGTCGGAATCTGCTCTCAGGTCAAATACCTAAATTTAGAGATGTGTCCTGTGCTCCTAGAATACCTGGTGCGGAAACAGATCTCCATGAGGCATCCTCTATTTATATATCAGTTTTCAGATATAAATCTCAGCTGCAAAATGGCTGGCAACTGTATAGAGAATCCAATGGCATCTTGGTAGTCCATAATTTTGGCTGCAACAACTTCACTGGTCCTATCCAAGGTATGCCCATTGCAGCTAATCTTTCGGGTACTCAAACTGTGTATGCATTTCTGGCTGGCTCGAATAAGCTCAATGCACCTTTCCCAGGTATTTTATTTGAAAAGTGCAGCAAGTTAAATGCAATGATTATAAATGTCAGCAACAACGGGCTATTTGGTCAGATTCCGCGGGATATTGGTGCAATGTGCAAATCCTTAAAGTTTTTAGACGTTTCACTGAATCGAATAAATGGGCCTCTTAGCCGTAGTGTTGGGGATTTGGCATATTTGCTTGCTCTTAACTTGAGTTGGAATCTTTTACAAGGTCAAATCCCACCTAATCTCAATCAGATAAAGTATTTGAGATCACTTTCATTGGCAGGCAATAATTTGACTGGGAATATTCCTCCTAGCTTGGGGCAGTTGAACTCCCTTCAAATGCTGGATCTGTCTTCAAATTCGCTAGAAGGGGAGATCCCTCCCGAAATTGTTAATCTGAGTAACTTGACAGTTCTTCTGCTTAACAACAATTTACTTTCTGGAAATATTCCTTCTGGTTTGGCAGATGTAAAAAGCATATCTGCTTTCAATGTGTCTTTCAACAATTTATCCGGGCCTTTGCCATCAAACAGTAATTTGATGAAATGCAGTAGTGTCCAGGGGAACCCTTACCTTCAGTCCTGTCGCATGGTCTCTATATCAGTTCCATCTGCAGATGCACCGCCAAGTGGTACAGATTCCCAAAGTTATGATGTGTCACCATCAGCAAGTCCAACACCAAAATACGGGAGAAGAAGTTTAAATTCTATTGAGATCGCAGCAATTACATCTGCATCAGCTATTTTAGCAGTCCTCTTAGCTCTTGTCATTCTTTTCCTTCACACCCGAAAATGTTACCCAAAGCCAAAGATTCTCAGCTCCTCTAGAAAGGAGGTAATTGTCTTTACTGAAATTGGGGTACCCATAACATTTGAAAATGTTGTGTGTGCCACTGGGAGTTTCAATGCAAGCAATTGCATTGGATATGGAGGTTTTGGGGCCACATACAGGGCTGAGATCTCCCCAGGAGTCGTAGTAGCAATTAAGCGGCTCTCGGTTGGGCGCTTTCAAGGAGTTCAGCAATTCCATGCAGAGATAAAAACATTGGCGAGGCTTCGTCATCCAAATCTTGTTACATTGATTGGTTATCATACCAGTGAAACGGAAATGTTTTTAATCTACAATTATTTGCCCGGGGGCAACTTGGAAAGGTTTATACAGGAGAGATCTACAAGAGTTGTGGATTGGAGAGTTCTTTACAAGATTGCTCTTGATGTCGCACGTGCGCTTGTTTATCTCCACGATCAATGTGTGCCTCGAGTTCTCCACCGCGATGTCAAGCCTAGCAATATCTTGTTGGATAGTCACTTCAATGCTTATTTGTCCGATTTTGGACTGGCTAGGCTGTTGGGAACTTCAGAAACCCACGCAACCACAGGGGTTGCTGGAACCTTTGGGTATGTGGCTCCTGAATATGCGATGACATGTAGAGTATCAGACAAGGCTGACGTTTACAGTTACGGGGTAGTTCTTCTGGAACTATTATCTGACAAAAAAGCATTGGATCCCTCATTTTCTCCCTATGGCAATGGCTTCAACATTGTTGCTTGGGCATGCATGCTGCTTCGACAGGGACGTGCAAAGGAGTTCTTCACTGCTGGGTTATGGGAAGTAGGTCCCCATGATGATCTGGTAGAAGTGTTACACTTGGCTGTTGGGTCCACAGTCGACTCTTTATCCACAAGACCTACAATGAAACAAGTCGTGAGGCGGTTGAAGCAACTCCAACCTCCATCATGCTAGCAATGATTAGGAACAGAGTTTGATTAACTTAGCGAGGAGTAGAAGACAGAAGCGGACTAACGATGGCCAGGCTTCGGGATAGATAACACTCTTTCTCCATACTACCTGTGAATCTAATTCAAGCAACTGGATTCAGTAAACATGCGTTGGATATATGGCTCCAGTTGTGTTCTTCTGTTTCCTTTTTCCTTCTGGATTTGCAATTTTATCCGTAGATCAGAGTTGCCTGTGGATGAAAGTTGATAGCTGCGTAGCGTGGCCCTCTGCTTGTAAATTGTAAAATATACAGTTAACATGTGGATGCGGCATAGTGTGGAGAAATGTATTTAAATCTTTTTTTTTGGTTGGCCGCATGATCTATACACTTGACCATTGTTTGGTTCAGTGAAAGTGAGTAATAGAAAAAGTGGAAGAGAAATGTGGAGTTTTTTTCTTACTTTTAGAGAAGATGACTTAGATGGATTTTTTTTTTTAAAAAAGTTTATTTAAATTAATGTTTTTTTTAATACTTTCTTTACCATTTTTCGCTCTTCACTTGACCATACATGAAAAAAATTGACATGATCTCATGTTTTTTTCTAAACCAATCAGCGCCTTAAGGCTGTGTTTGGTTTAGGGAAAATTTGATGGAAAATTAGTAAAATTCATTGTTTGGTTTAGATGGAAAATAGAAAGGAAAGAAAAGTAGGTGGAAAATTTGATGGAAAATGTAATGCTTATCTTTAAGAAATCAATCCAATCAAATTCAATATATCTTAATTTTTAAACAAATTCAATGTATTTCATCAAATTCAATATATGAAGTGATGAAATGTTGATATTTTGGACATATTTTTCCATGAAAATTTTCATGATCATGGAAAATGAAATGGATTCCAAATAATTTTCCTTGACATTTTCCTAATGAAACCAAACAAGGAAAAATTAGATGGAATCCTCCAAGAATTTGATTTTCTTTCTATTTTTTCTCAAATTTTCCTTTCAACGAAATTTTTCTTAAATCAAACACAGCCTAAGGGAATAAACCAGATGCCTTTTCGAGTAGCTACACATCAAAAACTTGAAACAAGTAGGTTGTTCAAGTTATTGATGTGGTTGGCAAATGATCAGTTTATATTGCTCAATAATAGATATTAATAAAGAGCTATTACTATGCGATTGTCAACCAAATATAAAAATGTGTTGAAGAAGAAGGCTGACCAAAGAGTGAGGTTTGGAATGGAACTTGAGCAAAGATATGAAAGATTTCCTCGTGGTAGTAAGACATCTAGTTATCCACCTCAGCTATGGACTGATACAACTCAACAAGTGGCTTCACTTGCTCATGCAACCACAAGTTGGATGGACGTGTCATCACGGCCACACTACATCACCGTCATTAGTCTCTGACACTATTTTCTCGAGTGACTAATTGATATAATAAGATTTTGGTATATCTTCCTTCTTATTTCATCAATCCTCCATTTTCACTCTTCTACTTTAAAGGACTCCCTCTAACTCTTCAGTCGCCTATATACTTTTCTTGGAGGATATCTAAATATAAATTTCCGTACATGTTATGGGTTCAACCTTTTTTTCAACCAAGTCAAGAGTTGGGTACAAAAAAACAAACCCGACATCACCTTTTCACGATCACCAGAACATTGGACGAGAATCTCTGAAGCTTATAGCAAATGACCTTGTAAATGGTGGACCAAGTTCATTATTGGAGAGAGGGAGAGAAGAACGTTACTAGAAGAAGTTAACCATCATTTCTTAGTGGTTTGAGTCATTCCTAAAGTATTTAATAATCATTTTTGTGTGTTTACGGTTAACAAAGGAAAAAAATCAAAAAATAAAACTTGGAGCGAAAAGAAAGTAATTTGAAGTCAAAATAAGTAAAAGAAGAAGAATTAGGAAGATTCTACATTCTACTCGGTCGAGTATGATTCTACATTGATCATACTTGAAGCGAGTACAAGTTCAAAAACCATCTAAGACTAACCTGAGTTGTACACTGTAGAGTAGGTGTACTTATTGCACCATAGTTATCCGAGTAACAAGTTTCAAAGGATCTCACTCGTCCGAAAAAGTCATCTAATGACCTTAATCAACTTAGTATAAGATTTCAAGAGGAACTTACTCCTCCGACTAAGGATCTTTGAAGTATTTTACTTGCTCGAGTAGGTTCTGCTGGACCGAATAAGGCTTTTACCATTTTTCATACTCGGCCGAGTATGGCTAGCTGTCGGCCTTTAATAGAGGATTAATGAACAAAATCCTTCTCTCTTTGAACAACCATTGTAGCTCAAATCTTTCTCATCATCCACACTAGAACAGGTTTAAGCTTAATACCACGCTTATTTTAGGGTTTTTACCACATTTGCCAAGCGTGGTGAAAACGAGCTTCTTAATTGGTAAAGTACAAAGCGTGGTAATAGATCGTGGATCTATTACCACGTTTAAAAGCGTTGTAGAAGATCCAAACCTAATACCACGCGTTTAACTTAAAGTGTGGTATTAGGGTACACCTATTAACACGCTTGCGCACCGTGAAGGGTGGTAATAGATGACGACCTACTACCACGCTTTAGAAAAAAATGTGGTAATAGATTTTTTTTATTTCAAGCATCATGTACCATATAATCTCATTTCACTTTTTGTAATTACAAAAAATACTACCTGGATCCAGAGTGAGGAGTCACTAAAATTTTGTAAAACAATACATTCTTTATTTGCTGGAATAATATATGATAATGCAACAACAAAATATCAGAAAAAAATAGATTCATGGTTACACTACAAAGGAAATAAAGCAAGCATGTCAAAGTACAATGATCTCGACCGGCATGCAAGCAGCTAGTGTAGTTATCCACATGACCGATGAGACTGATGTGAAGCCAGCAGCACCTATTGCAGAATTCGTCTCAGATCTGAACTCAATAAGTCACTTTTCACGCCTCTTATCCATACACTTCCATGACTTGAAACTACTGGTAAAAGACGCCCTCAAGAAGTATGAATTCATCTCAGATCTGAACTCTTTGCGTCTTGAATCTATTAATTTCGTGGCGTTGCATAGCCAAAGATGCGGATCTGGTAAGATGGCTTACAACGTTGTTGCTCTATCGGAGAAAAGAGGTTGTCTTGGTGGTCGATGTTGGTTTTGTGATTGTAGCGGCATACTCCTCCACGACGGTCTTGGCGGCTGGAAGCGTCCAAATGCGCAGCAATTTTTGATTTTGGCAAGCAGAGATGAGAGGAAAAGAGAGATGAAGAAGAGGGTTTATGTGGGTGAGGATGAAGAAGTTTGACGGGTGAGAAGAGAGATACGAGAAGTTTTACAGGTGAAGTAAATATTAATAAAAGAAATGTCCATTTACCATGCTTCACCTTTTACCACGCTTCTTAATATGAAGCGTGATAATTGGTAGTTAAATTAATAAATAAAAATATATATATGCTTATTATAACGCTTCATATATTGAACTGTGGTAATAGATGACATCAATTAACACACTTTTTTTTATAATATTCATGTACTTATTACTATACTTTTTCCATAAGCGTGGTAAAAGATGTCAAAGTTTCACCTATTACTACCCTTGTTACTTAGAAGGGTGGTAATAGGTTCACCAAACGAGGTAATAGGTCCACCTATTACCACTCTTCTAAATAACAACATGTTACCACCTTCTAAATAAGAAGGATGGTAATAGGTCCACTTATTACCACCCTTCTAAATAACAAAGGTGGTAATAGGTGACATGTTACCATCCTTATAAATAACAAGGGTGGTAATAAGTGTCACATATCAATTAAATATTCATATTTTATAGGAAGCGTGGTAAGAGTTGTTTCATAAAGAACATATTACCACACTTATATCTAAAAGCATGGTAATATGTTAAATCTATTACCACGTTTTTAGATATAAGCGTGGTAATAGGTTCTGGTCAAAATGTGTGTTGTTTCAGTGAGAACCTATTACCACACTTTTCAAAAGCGTGGTAATAGGACCCCAAAACGGTCACTGGTTCAGTGGGAACCTATTACAACGCTTTTTCGTATTATATACCACACTTTTCATATTAAGCGTGGTAAAATATTAAAGCGTGGTAAAAACCAAAATTTATAGTAGTGCCAGACAGTATAAATAGAGGTTTTCACAAAGTTTGGAAGGGCATTTAGTCAATCCAATAAGATTTTGAGATCTACTGTCTCCCTCTCTACATTTCTACACACTTGTACTTAGTTATTTTATAGTTTTACAGTACAATCTCATCATGGCTTCTTATAATTGTACGAGTGAGTAGTAAAAGTAGTAAATGAGCGCACCATGTGCAAGATGAAGAAGACGCCACATCACAGAGTAATCAACCCATCATCATGGTGATGTCTTTGGAAAATAACCATTGAAGGAGTACTAAAAGTCTGCTCCTACTTGCTGAAGGAGGCTTTGGAAGTGAAGTTGACCCCATCAACCTGTTGATGAACAACATCTTTAGAGGGGCAAACTCAGAGGAAGCAAACTCACACATCTAAAACGTCCTAGAGAATTGTGATGCATTCAAAGTATGTAACATGTCAAATAATGCTCTTTACATCTGTCTCTTCCTATTTTCTTCAAGGAACCAAATCAAGGACTCGCTCAAGATTTAACCCGAGGGGCACATATTATATGTGGGACAAGCTATCAAAGGCTTTCCGTTGTAAGTATTACCCCCGGGTATGACCATAATCGTCATACGGAGATCACCAACTTTTGAAAACTTACTGGAGAGTCTTTGTATGAGGCATGGGAGTGATTCAAGAGCTACTAGAGGAGGTGTCATCACCATAGTCTGTCAAAGAGCTATCTTCTTACTCATGCGCATCATACAACTACGAGTAAATAATGTACCAAGCCGACAAAGGATCTCTGATGAACAAACTCGTTGAGGAGGCCAGATTAAGCATAGAAGAAGTGTCCGAGAACTACAACCTATGGGATAATGATAGAGGTACGGAGAACCAAACTTCATAGAGGTTTTATTTTACCTTAGAGATGGCGAGCGTACTCGCAATGTTGTACCGAAGCTTTTTGAGTCACAATGGGATAACTTAATTAGGAATTATGGATACCAAAAGATATGGAAAATTGTTTAACGTAAATAGAAACACTTACAAGTGATTTGAATCCGAGTAAAGGTAGGTCTTGTATAGACTAACACGATGAGCTAGAATAAGGCTGGGCATAATTCAGCCTGAACCAAAAACCAAACCGAACCAAGATGGTTCGGTCTAAAGTATTTCAGTGTTATATTTTAAAAATCAGTTATTTAACTAAACTGAAAACTGGATATAATTAATGGTTCGATTTTCAATTTTCAAAGAATACCTTTCGGTTGAACTGAAAACCGACTAATTAATGTATCAAAAATTTTTTTCAAAAAAAATGTCCTAGACAGGACTCGAACTCCAGTTGCTAATGTTAATGACAAACACTATAACTAGTGAACCAATGCCTCAACTTGTTATTAATTTACTATTATTATAAGTGCTAATTGAAAATTTCTAATTTAGATGCTCCCCAGAATTCTCTGTTAATTTGTATCAACAGCCTACCCCAAAAAGTCTTAATAAAACATTTGTGAGACCCTGAACAGTAAAAACTTACAAATAAAAATGTAATTCACTTTGTGATACCCTGATACATTTTGATATCCTAAACTAAATGGAAATGACTAGATGCACTGGTACAATGATACATTTTGATACCCTTAATGTGAACGAACATCATATTGATACAATTTATTTTTGAATATAAGCTTACAATTTATAAAAAATGTAAGGCGACTGCTATACATGAAAATTGCTACAGTGTTTTGTTCCTTACAAATAGAATGAGGATTCACACAACATAGAATGGGAAACAAAATTAGAGCACCACTCTAGGAAAGGGCAAGGCTGGCTCTAGATGGGTATGAAAACTAAAAACCTATTTCTCATCTTTGAAAATGGAGATGTCAAGGAACAAGTAGCCTGACAAAATTCTTATGCTCAACCTTCTGCAATAAGTATGATCTCATAATGACATTCTCGAAACCCTAATCCACTTGACAGCATATTCACCACAATCTTGTGCAATGAACTAAACAAGAAAACAGGTTGAAATATTAACTAATGCACAAATCCAAATCAAAACAAAAATACATATAATAGGATAAATAGATACAACAGTTAACACAAAAAATTAGCATACTATTGACCTTATTTCTACTACATCCTACAATATAATATAAAGTCGAATATAAACAAAAACATAACTATCAGTAGTTCAAAACTTCAGCATTAGCAGCCAACTCCCATCAATCACCTATGTCACGAAAAATTACTCTAAATTTAAGCGCAAGCCAAACACCAAATTTATATAGTCTTAAACACATACCTCAATAAATTTACAAAATTAAAGGACATACGATAAGGAAAGACAGCAAAACAATATCTCTTCTCATTGCACATCATGATATCAATTAAACACAATCTTCCCATTCTAACACAAACACAAATTCAACTACATCTAATTGCCACAACCTCATATAGTAATGGATGCTCTTAATTCATTGCCCCAAAAATCAAAAGAAACAAAACCTTATTTCCATACATTCGTCTTCATTCTTCAACTCTCATCTCTTCTCAACTTATTTGAATCTCTAGCTTCAGCATAATCTAATGAGAATCGCTAAACTGATTACCCATTCACAAATCACTGTCGCAATCGTTGCAATGCCGCATCGCCATCGCGTCTTTTCATCATTCGCCTTCTAGAATAAACACGGGAGAACTGGAGAATGACATGGGTAATCGCTTGATCGGTTTCCTACTTTTAACAGAATTGAACCGATATATTTCGGTTTAGTTCAAACCTATCCGATTTAAATCCAGTTCGGTCATTGGTTTTTGATATTGAAAAACCGACCGATGAACACCCCTAAGCTAGAACATGACAGAAAGTGAGATCGAAGGGTGTCAATCTGTTAGCAAAAGGAGATCACGTAACTAAGAATCAAATCTATGACATGGTTGATAAGTCTGCCTCCATTATGGTACCACGCCTAAGAATAGTCTTGATGGTGCTCACAATGGCTGTAGCCAATTCTGTTTGATGCGAGGCGAACTCGTGCTCAGCTCCTTCTATCACAAGTAGCCCGTGGTTGCAGATCGCTTTCAAGTACTCTATTGCATCCGTTGCAGGCACAACTTCATACACTACGCTGACCCATGCACTCAAAATACCCTACAATCAATATGCATCGATAAGGCTAATGCTTACATAATAATTAACTGAGTCTTCAAATTCTCTCCATCCACATGGTATAAAATCTTTCCTTATTTATCTTTTATGTCAGTGAAGCCGGTTTACTTTATTTGACGTAGGTGACCTTCACCAAACCACACATCAATGTGACCCTCAAGATCAAAGTAGCCTGACACATTCACTATCATGAGAACTTCCTTATACTCTGATGCATTGTAGATTACCAAGTTTCCTCTTTATTACGACCCATAAGTGCAACGATACTTCTCTCTTTGTTCTTTGGAAAATGCTCAACCACATCACACCACCACCTACCAGCCTTCAGAGAGGTATTATGCACTTTTATTTGACGATGATAATTCAATTTCTATGAATGTAACCATGTATACGATGAACATACTAAACCATGCGATGAATATACTTATGCATGTCTTTCATCTCTTCAGTAAATGAACATAGCATTACAACTGATGAAAATATCTTCATATCTAATGAACATAATCTAATGAAAATCTCTAACTACCAAATAAAAATTTAATCCAATAAAGCATCATATATCACAACAAAACAATGAACACAAGAATGAATCTAATGAACGTAACCATGTATTAGTACATGGACATAGCATTACAAATGATGAAAAAAATCCTCATAACTGATGAACATAATTACATGTATGATAAACATCTCTACCTATCTAATAAAAAGTTAATCTAATTAATTAAAAACTTAAGCATCCTATATTACAATAAAACATTATAAGCGAGCATCCATCAAATGAACGTAACCATGCATATGATGAACAAAGTAATCCATCTGATGAATATAGTTATTCATGTCTTGCATATCTTTAGTAAATGAACGTAGCATTACAACTGACGAAATACCTTCATAACTGATGAACATATTCTGAAAAACATCTCTGACTATCTAATAAAAAATTAATCTAATAAAAAAATACCTAAAGAATCATATATTATAACAAAACAACGAACACGAGTATGCATCTGATGAACATAATCATGAATATGATGAACTTAGATGTATTTAATGAACATAGTAATTCATCTCACGGGTATATATGCATTTCTTACATATCTTCAATAAATGAACATAGCATTACAGCTGATGAAAATATCTTCATAACTTATTAACATAACTACACATATGGTAACCATGTCTAACTATCAAATAAAAACATAATCTAATTAATTAAAACCGGATACATCATGTATTAAAATATAATAAGGAGGACAAGTATATATCTAATGCACGAGCCCATATAACTTTGGAACATATATATGCATTTGATGAACATATAAATTCATCAGAAGAATATACTTATGCATATCTTCAGTAAACAAAAATAGTATTGTAACTGATGAAAAATATCTTCATAACTGGCGAACATAACTACACATTTGATAAACATCTCTAACTGCCACATAAAAATATTTAATCCAATGAATTTATACCTGAAGCTTCACATATAACTGACCACATACGATTTTTATTAGCTTGATTTTCAAAATCTTCTAAACCTAATACATCAGCCATCAAACAAACCAAATTGAAGAAAATTTGAAAACATACGAAAAACAATCGATAAAAAACACTATATATGGCATACACAAAAACTGTAACAGATAATTAAATATAGGAAAAAAACTCAAAAGGGGTTCTGAACTAACACCACTTAACCAATTGCGGTCAGAACTATCATGATTTTCAAAAAAGATGCGGTGAAAAAAATAGACTGATTTTCTAAAATAAAATTTATCAATACATTCATAAAATAATATTATCATAAGACTTAGATTTGTGTGCGAAAATTACGTCGTTTGATTATCAAAATAAATAATATTATTTTTTGCACATAAATAAAAAGACGTCTTTTCATACTCAATCATCCATAACCTCAACAAATTTAATAAGATCAATTATATTTAAGAACTCAAACAAAGTGATTTTAAGCATCAACTTAAATCAGTCCAAATTTTGTTCATTACACTCTTTTTAAAATTCGTAATAACTCAGACTGTAATAGAATAAGTGGTGAGGGTATTTTTCCCTACTTGATTCGAAAAAGTAGAAAGCAACCTCGACATCGAACTAGCTACAGGAGACAATTGCTCAGTTAGCTAGTGGTTTCTAAAGGGGGCTATATTTTCCCAAAAAAAAAAAAAACATATTTTTTCGTGTGCCCATGAACAACGAGCGAAACGATTTTATTTTAACAAAATGATGCTGAGAAATTGGCGTAACTTGGTGGCAAAGCAGTGATTTGGTGTTTAAAATTAATGAAGGTCACATGGAGCTAGATGAGTCGGAAGGGAACAACACGTGCCAATCATGTCGGTTGATACATAACAAGACGAGAATACGCATGCTTCATGGATGTTGTCAGACACATCACATGTCATCCTCATCTCATCTGCTGCTTTCTAATTACATGTACATCTCCACATCGCTCTCGTCATTCATTCCTATCTATCACCATCAATAATCCAATTCTTATTCTACCCTATGTATTCCACAAACTATCTACTTGATGTAATTAGCAAGAAAAAAATAAAAAAATGATGTATGCACGTCATGTGTTCTATTACATGCACTGGTTAGGGATGATAATTCAACTGAACCGAATTGTTCCCGCCTCGGTCAAGATAGATAATAATCGAGTTGACCATATTCATGGTTAAAACCGTAACCGAACCAAAAAAAAATTGAACGAATAGGTTAAAGGTATGGTATTTGCCATATCCCGACCCGACTTTAGTTAACCATCCATCCATAAATCGATACAACTGTCCATAATAACTATATAATTATTTAAATAAAGTAATAGATTTAATTCTATAATACATATTTTTCTAAATTTTTTTGAAAATATTTAAATAAAATGCTCAATTTGAAATTACAGTATAGTATTATGATTCATTGAGTTAGCTTTATCAGATTGTCTTATCATATTTTACTAGGACTATTACTTTTCATCATCTACACTTGCTAACTTTCTTGTCTAAGACAAAAAAATCCTAGATAGTAATCAAAAAAATCCTCGTCTCAAGCTGTGCGGCGTGTTTTCTTTGATTCTGTCATCAGATGAAGTGAATTATCTAAGTGAAACCATAGACAACATCAAAACATTCATGTCTGAAGCTACACAACAAGTTTTATTTTATTTTGTCACATATTGAAGCACCGAAGTAGCTATTTTTTTATCGTCGAGTGACGGTTTGGCTGAAGCGGCCAATCGTCAAGTGTGACTTTTATGTCATCAGTCTTTATTTCTCTTATCCAAACCATAGACGACACAATTTACAGAAAGTAAAATCTTAGCCAAAGTGTTGTCTCTCATCTCTTATATATACCAAAGATAAGATTTCTTTTCTATTTTGTGTACAATGTTTGTCTTTACAAAGACTTCTATATTTTGTTATTTGTTATACATTCTGTTTATTTTTATGAAGGCATGACATGTGATGTGGATGATATAACTTCATTAATGAGCGATTCACTCTCTATTCCTTCAGACAAT
>NQLW01000026.1:402419-413870 GCA_002312845.1 Kalanchoe fedtschenkoi | reverse complement strand
TGGTAAAGTGCGCATACAATTTGTTAATCTGTTTGTTTTGTTGTATGGAAATTTAAGCATGTAGAGCTGCTCATGTGATTATTCATGACTTTACCAATTTGTTTTTTTATTGCAGATAATCTTAAAATTGGAGCTTAAGGCAGAAATATATTAACTAATATGTTACGTGAGACGCTGCATTGCAATGAATTGGAAATTGAGCATCTCCAAGATGAATTAGCTACCGTAAGACGAGGAAACGACATTCTTAAATCTGAAGTCCAAAATGTTCTGGAATGTCTTTCATGCGCAAGCCACATAATGAGGGAGTTGGAGCTGCAGGTGCTTTACTTAGTTCTATATATTTAATGTCAAATTGGATGATGTAGCCACAGAGAGCATGTCTAGGACATTTGTTTATATATATAGAAGATTATCAGAATATAATTAGCTGATGTTTTGCCATAAAAACTTAGCTGACCTTTAGATATATCTTCTATATTATTAATCAGTATCTTCGGATTAGGAATATAGCCTTTCTTCTTTTTTTTTACTGGTAAAAAAAAGTTCTTACCAGCTATTTTTCCCAATGAGTCCGTTTGATAGTTGTTATGGCATCTCACAGACCATACCGACATCTCAGAACCATTTTCTAAAGAATCTCAAGAAGAATGAGAATATGAATCAAATTCGAAACAAGTAACAAGAATGTTCAAAGGAGCTGACAATAATTAAGGTGTTGAGGGGAAGCCATTTCCTAAGAAAGTTGGTTGGGGATTTTCATTCATAAACATGCCATTACGAAGGAGAAAAACTCTACAATGCACATAGTCAACCTTGTTTTGCAATTCACAACTACCTGAGAATGCAAAATATTGGTGACAAGTTATTTGACCAAATTGAACAATGAGGTATTATTACTGATCAGAAATGAGAGGGAGAACATGAACGTGATAACAGAGCACAAGATTTTTATTGGAACGCAGAAGATTAACAATTTATGAACAACTTGCACGATAAGATTGCAAATATATTGTTTAGCAATTTATACTAATACAAACTCATATTTTATTTTGTATGTTTGCTTTTTATTTAATTGATGCTTCACATTAATAAATAATTTTTTTAACAGTATTGTAAATTTCAATTATATTTTCATATATATCTAAAAACTTCTAAAAATTTCAATCTGTAAACTTCTTATAAATCATTCAGTAATTAGATGTGTTCTAAAGTGATTTACAAAATCAAAAGAAAATCATTCAGCAATCAGATGTGGTCTGACTAATGATTAAACCATTCAGATTCTCGTACAGCATTCAGCTCTTAATTTTACAAAATGACACCTTAGTTAGTAAAATAATTGATAAGGTGGATTTGAAAATAATTTACAAATTTGATTAGGTTCAAGAGGAGTAGAACAGGGGATTTTGTGATTTGAGGGTGTGATTGGTTTAGTGAAAATTTGTTGAAAAATAAAATTTTGAGGAAAAATGAGAACAAATTCTTTATTTGATTTAGAAAAAATTTAGGGAGGAAAAATTATATAAAAATAGAAGAAAAATTGATGAGAAACAATAATGTTTTAATACTTTTTTATAAATTTGTCACCCGAAAAAAACAAGAGAATAATGGAATGGATTCGATGACGAATTCAGTTTTTCTCTCATTATCATTTTTTCACCATTTTCTTAAACCAAACACATATTAATGTGTGTGTTTGTCTTGTGTGAGTCAGCTAAGGTTATTGTGCAAAGGGTAAACGAAATAGTAGTTATGTGGTTAAGGAGATACTTGGACATTTGCATTTGCTATGTGTCACGGACTAGCTCGTGCGGCACTTGTTGGCTCATGCAAGAGTCTACGAGTGAGCCTTGATCACGCAACTTGAGTATCATTAAGACAACAAAGGCTCATAGAAGTAACATATTCGTAAAAAGGGGTATGAATCACACTATCACGTAAATCGAGTGAGTCAAGACATCAATTAAAATAAAAGGCGCATTTTATCGATATCGAAAAGATTACAACGGCAGTAGGAATGGGGGCACGCATATGAAAAGATTAGGGACTTGAAGAACGCACCTTATCCGAGTGGAGTAGCCCAACTATAACGTTGAACTATCCATTCCCCCGTAAAGAGTCAATGCGACTTTTTTTTCATTCTCATAGGAACAAACATGACTATTGTTTGTGCTAACATACTACATTTTAACAAAATAACAAGCGGCCATAGACGTAACAATACCCTGGACAAGTTTGGACTCTAACACTCTCCCCAAGTCAATTCGTCGACGCTCTCAACGACGAAGGATGATCTTCTCACTGGATGATTTCTGCTGGCTCCCAACTAGCTTCTTTAACTCCCTTTCCCTTCCACTTGATTGAGTACTACTTCTGTTGTGCTCCACATTGTGAGTGGTTTATTCTCTTTGATAAGATGTCTACAATTTCCTCCATGTTGTTTGCAGATAGCTTAACTCCTAGCCTCTTGGTGAGGCTCCTCGCTGGACCCTCATTATTCTTATACAATGGCTTCAAGCCGCTAACATGAAACACCGAGTG
The DNA here is from genome assembly GCA_002312845.1 of Kalanchoe fedtschenkoi. NCBI lineage: Eukaryota > Viridiplantae > Streptophyta > Magnoliopsida > Saxifragales > Crassulaceae > Kalanchoe > Kalanchoe fedtschenkoi. The sequence continues at coordinate 411,326 of NQLW01000026.1, read as the reverse complement.
AATCTTCATCCATTCATGGAGCTCCACTTCATATGCTGTATTTCTTTTCTTTGTGATAATTGGAAGATGGGCCTTCATACTTTCAAATTAAGTGTTTGTCTCTGTCTTTAAGGAACCTTAGCTGTACTTGAAGCACTTTCACCAGAACCAAATTTCCAACTTTGAACTCTAATGGCTTCCTCTTCTTATCTGCCCACTTCTTCATCCTTTTCGAGGCTTTCTCTAAGTATCCTTTAGCTACGTCGTTATTAACCTTCCATTCTCTTGATAACTTGAACGCCCTTGGGGTTTTCCACGTATATTGACCCAATGAATCATGTGACATAAATGGTTGCTGGTCCATCACCGTTTCAAAGGGACTCTTGTCAGAAGTCGAAGTTTTGTGTAAGTTGAAACAAAACTAAGCAATATCCAATAGATTGAACTAGTTTGTCTGAATTGCATTCACAAAGTGCCGCAAATACTATTCTAATATCCTATTAAAGCGTTTTGTCTGTTCATCAGTTTGTGGATGATAACTTGTCGGCATCTTCAATTTGAACCCATTAACATAAAAAGCTCCTTCCAAAAGTGCCCTGTAAACCTTGTGTCACTATCACTAATAATGTTTTGCGGTAATCCTCAATATTTCATGATGTGTCAGAAGAATAAGAATGTCGTCTCTTCCGCGAAGCATGATTTTGGGGCAAGAATGAAGATAGCATACTTAGAGAATCTGTCAACAATAACATAGTATGCTCGTGTAGTCTCCAACCATTGGCAAGAAATTGATAAAGTCCAAAGACACACTTTCCCAAGGTCTTGTGGACACTTTTAAGGGTTCTGAGAGACCAGAAGGTCGACTTCTTCTACCATGTCTTGTTGGCAACTCAAACAAGTTTTTGTGTAGCATGTAACATCCTATTTCATGCGGGGTCAAAAGTACTGACGTTGGATAAGACTTAGAGTTTTTTCCATCCAAGGTGGCCTGCCCACAAAGTATCGTGGCATTCATACATTATTGAGTGTCACAAGTTGTACACTTTCAGTACGTATATCTTTCTCCCCTTGGACAAGATCAACCCATCCTTGATCCAAAAGCGTCGAGTCTTTCCTTCTTTGATTAACTACTTGATAGCTTTTGCTAACGGGTCCTTGTCTAACCCATTCTTAATTGATTCTCCCAAGGACAAAGACTCTCCACTAGCCAAAGTGGGCTAGTTTACAAAGACTTGCAAGGTTGATAATTCGGCTTAACACATCCGTAGCTTGATTTGTCTTCCCACTTCTTTGGTCTATCACCACATCAAATTTGGTTAAACACTCTTGCCATCGGGCTTGCTTTGCTATGAGCTTCGGCTGAGTCAAGATGTAGCTCGCCGCAATGTTATCTGTTCGTAAGATAAATCGAGCTCCCAATAAATAATACCTCCATACTCGTACGCAATGAATGATCACCAACAACTCTTTTTCTTGAGTAGTATATCTTTTTCCACGTCTTTCAACTTTTAACTTTCATAAGTAATTGGATGATCTTCTTGCATTAATACTCCTCCTAAGGCAATGTCTGAAGCATCAGTATGTATTTCAAAAGGTGTGGACATATCGGGCATTGTGAGAACTAGCTCTTCCATCATAGACACTTTTAATTTCTCGAAAGCCGCTTTTCAAGTTTCTCCCCGGTTCCACTTTTCATCCTTCCGGAATCAGTCACTGGAGCCACAATTTCTGAATAGTTACGAATGAATGTATGATAATAGTTGCAAAGTATGAGGAATGAACAAAGTTCGTTAACGCTTGTTGGAGTTCTCCACTCACAAATAGCTTAGACTTTCTTTTCATCCATGTGGATCTTCCCCTCTTCAATTTTATGGCCCAAAAAATTATTGCATCTCTTCACAAGGGAACACTTCCCCTATTTCACATATAACTTGTTGTCTTTGAACTCTTGTTGCATCATCCGTAGATGGTTTTCATATTCCTCCAATGTCTTGCTATAAACAACGATATCATTTAGATGGACAACAACAAACTTATCAGGATAGTCATGAAACAACTCATTCATAAGAGTTCTAAATGTAGCAGGAGCATTGGTAAGTCCAAAGGGTATAACAAGAAACTCATAGGCGCCATATCGTGTCACACAAGTTGTCTTTTGTTCATCTCCTTCAGCAATCCTGTCAATAAAAGAAGCATTTTATTGATATCAAAAAAATTATAACACAAGTTTGCACGGGGGCATGCCTATGCAAAGATTATGGACTCGAAGTATGCACCTTATCCGAGTGGAGTAGTCCAACTACAGTGCAGAACTATCCGCTCCCACGTAAAGAGCCAATGAGACTTTTTTCATTCTCATAGGAACAAACATGACTACTGCTTGTGCTAACATACTACATTTTAACTAGAAAATAAGCAGCCTTAGACGTAACAATGCCCTGGACAAGCTTGGACTCTAACACTATGCTCGGGGCAATGCAACTTTGGAAGGGAATGATGTTGTCATAGTTTTTATTTGAAATGTAATGAGAAAGATGGAAAAAGGGGCAATCCAGAAAACACAATTGATCATCATCAACATCAACTGCACTTACTGGTGGATGACAATTATGTTTGTCTAGTTTGTTTTTTTTTTGTCTTTTTTGTACAAAAGTTTCTCAAATGGCCTCTCTAAAAAAAGTTTTCTGAAATGTTTTACTTTTAGGGAACCACCGTTTCAAACGGCGGTTGGCTTAAGCCCAGCCGTTGTTTCAAACTGCGGCTGGGTTGAATTTGAATAATTCAATGACGGTGCAGTTCCGTCAGCACAAAGGTGGTCAAGACCCAATTACAAATTGGGTTTAGATGAAGACAGACCATTTTTTGAAAAGTGGTTGGATACCGCAGTTGGCTTCGAAACAAACCCGATTTCAAATCCTGATTTGCTCCTTCCCTGCCCCATCCCCCATCCGATTCCAAGTGATTCTCTACAAGGCTGCTTCCACGGTCGCCCTTATATCGAACACCGTCCACTTTGATTCTCTTGCTCTGCCTCCTCTCTGCTTTCACTTTCCTGTTCCGTTTCCCAGCCCTTGAACATCGAGGTCTTCTTCCTGACAAACACATCCCCACCCCCATTCCTGACTCAGCCCCCCCCCTCCCCGCCTTCTCCGGTGAGCCCATGTGCTCCGTCACTGTCGTCGAACAAATGGGCGATGGGGATCGCGGTGGGAGTCATGGTCGTCGTGTAGGAAAAAGCGGAGAGTTAAGCTGAAGCAGAACAGGTTCAGCGCGGATAAAGCAGCAAATAGGAGGATGGGGAATAAGGCAGGAATGGAGCAAACCGTAGTTTGAAACCGGGTATGGATTTAATATCCAATTGCTGTTTCAAATAGCGGTCTGCCTTCATCCAAACTCAGTTTAATACTGGGTCTTGACCACCTGTGTGCTGACTAGACTATACCGTCAATGGACTATTCAAATTCAACCTAGCCGTAGTTTGAAACAGCGGCTGGGGTTAAGAAAACTGTTGTTTCAAACGGCGGTTCCCTAAAAGTAGGCCATTTTGAAAAACTTTTTTTAGGAAGGCCATTTGGAAAACTTTTGTACTAAAAAGGCTAAAAAAACTCTAAGTTTGTGTTGGTTTAGAGAAAATATGGGGAAAAAAAGGAAAAAAGAAATTTCTATATATTATATTTTATTTCTCTTTGTTTTGTTATTAATGGTTGAAAATTAGAGAGGGGACTAAAACACCTAATGTTTTTATAAAATATTTATTCTCATTTTTCATCAGATTTTCGTTAGCGAACTTTCACTCAACAACTAAACAAAAAATTCCTTATCATTCTACCTAAATTTCATTTCCTATAAATTTCCCCCGATGTAGACATAGCTTTAGAGGCAAGCATCCATAGAAAGGCTTCCTTCCTTGCCCTTAGAGCATCCACATTGAAGATTCGTAGAAAATTTCATGTCAGATTTCAAACCTCTTTTTTTCATTGTGGGATGAGGTTTTTCTCGTTCTAACAGCGAAGTACTTCGACTGCACAAAACAGTTCGTAGAAAGACTTTAGATGATATTTTTAACTTAAAAGCATCGTCTTTAGTATAACAAATTTTAGATAATGACACTTTTTAATTAGAAGCGTCGTCCAATGTTTGTTAGAGTTTTTTAATTAAATAAGTTTGGCTTTCGATGTCGCTTAAAATTTAAAAGTTCCGTCTCATGTTATCCTCTAATATTTAAATTGAGTTATTGCCGTTATATTCCAAAGTTTAAAAATGTAATTTAATAAATTTGAGAAATTGTTAATTAATGTAATATGATAAAATTGGAAAAGGTATGATATGACATGTGTGTCCCATGCGTAAAGATTTGAAAAACTTATTTCATTGTGGATGAAAAATTTATGAAATAGAAATTTTTAACAACGATGAACTAGCATGACACAAATTTCATATGACATAGTATAAATCTTTTTCTAGACCTATAATCATTCTTTGAGGATCATACAAATAATTAATAATTAACAATGATTGATCTGAAGAGGATTGTGCAGTAATTCATGCATCCGAATTCAGAAAGGTGTGTCGCCAGGAAGACCCATAGCAATGCAATATGGAAAAGGTTACTGAGACACAAGTACTCCTTGCTAGCTGCTACTTGTGAATTGCTTGCTTATTGATCACTCAAATGCATCCAATTTTTTTTTTATTTTTTTTTTAATTTTTTTTAAGAGGATCAATAGTGATTTCTCACTTTCTCTCTTGGTGGCCAGGGGCCGCACACCCATTCCACCTTGATAGTGTACGCTCATACTCACTGCGGGTCAACTCACGCGTACCTCCATGTACCTAAGTGTAAATGCGGTACCAACAGAACTTGAATTCAGGACCTTGAAATTATTAAACAACACCCAATACTACATGCATCCAAATTCAATATTATTGTTAGCAACCAAGTCCATTCAACCATCCTTTAATTCAATAACATTATTGCCCATTCATTGAGCCATCCAGCAACCCTGTAGCTGCAGCTGTAGCTGTAGCTGTAGCTGCCATATGCGTCAGGTGAAGTGATGCGTGCACATGATTTGCCTAATTGTTTGGGGGAGGATACTGCAGCTGCAACTGCACCACGTTCCTTTCATGTGCTATTAAGTCCTACTTTTCAGCAGCTATTATTTAATTAGGGTCACACTCACACCTAGCTAGCTAGCTAGCTAATACTCTATTCAGAAGCTGATGAGTAATCTAGGCCATAGAGAAATACTCCCTCTAACTAACAAGAGTTTGTCTAGTGGTATTGAGTGTTGTCTAACAATCTCAAGGTCCTGGATTTAATTTCTGTACCGTATTTACGCTTAAATACACTGGGGGTATGCGACCCCTCCCCCACCAAGAGGAAGTGGGGAACCACTATCGATCCCCTTTTTAAAGAAAAAAGAAAAAGAAATACTCCCTCTGTTCTCTTTTACATGTCACTTAACCGAATTTTTTTATTCACTTTTATTTATCACTTAATAATTTTCAATGCGTATTTAATATCAACAATTACCTTAAAACGTCAAACAATCACTTCTTTATCATAATCAATAAAAAATCATTCATCACCAGTAATAATCTATCAATTTTACTTTATGCACGAATATTTTAAAAAAAACACCAACCACCCACTTATTAAATTTGTTCAACCGCAAGCATTAATTTCATCTTAATCTACTCAAAATAATCTTAAACGACATATATTAGAGGACGAAGGGAGTATGAATAACAACGATCAGAAGGGCGCTAGGCTCTCCATTCCATTTCCATCTGATGAGAGCGTACTTTACATATGATTATTTAGTACTAACTAATTTCTGCCGCTCTTTCCCTGTATTTCTTTAATTCAGATTCCAAACTAAGTAGCTCTATCATGATACTGCTAGCAATAAACATCTATTCAATACACACGAATCCAACAATCAATATGAAATTTGAATCCGAAATCTTGAACAAATCACTTCACCACTTGAATATCCTTTCCTCTGGGTCACCTGCGTTGCCAAACTCAGGACAGAATGCACTGAATAGATTTATGGGCTGTCAATTTTGAACACGAAATGAGGACATTCCGGTAAAATGTTTGTTGTGAATAGGACTTTGAAAAGTTGAGGACTATTGAGTGCAAATGCAGAGGTATCTGACAGACCACATGGTATATTGTTTGACAAGTGAAAGAGGTCGAGACCCACACCCACATTGCTTGTCCATAGGAAAGTGACTAATTCAACATCTGACCCACTATCTCATCTTTTGAAAAACAAGCAAATGCCACCTATTACTCCATCTATATTGAATTTACTCATGTCCATGCCCACCTTCATATAGTCGACATGAATATGTTCTACCTCTCATTAGCCTCTTCTGCCTTCTGCTGCCTGCCATTCCTAGAGAAACCCAAAGCATTAACTCAATTGTAAACTTTTGGGAGGAAACCAAAATAACAAACAACATCCCTCCTCTTCCAGTTCTACTGTCAGTGGGCAGGCATTCAGAGAAACTTCTATGTCATAGGCAAGGTAACTTCTACTGCTGAGCTTTTCTGTTCCTTCATTTTGATTCATCTCCATCTTCTTCTTCTTCTTCTTCTTCTAATGCATATAGACATCACTCAAGCAATTGAAAGTTCAAAACAGATCTCAAGACAGGAAGGAGGATGTCAGCAAAGCTTATGTACTCCTTAACAGATGACAAGAAGGGTGTGAAGAGCCAGATGGGCTGCATGAATGGGCTGTTTCAGCTTTTTGATCGCCACCATTTTATGGGCGGTCGCCGCATCAGACTTCCTCCGCCAGGTAATTCAACTGATTCAGAGGATATAGCTTTCTATGTAGTATCTTAGACTCTACCAAGTTGTAGCTTCATAATGGGGGCAATGTGAGGCTGTCTGCACTGCTCCACAGAAAGACTCATTTGGCAAAAACCTAACACTTCTGCATCACAATTCAAGCAGCTTCTAACTTACTACCCAAGTCTTCCATTCACAGGAATTCGTTAAGGGTGTGTTTGGTTCAAGGAAAATTTGGTTGAAAGGAAAAATTGAGAGAAAATGATAAGGAAAATTTGTGAGAAAATGAAGAAATTACTTCAAGAATACCTTGTCTTCATTGTTTTATATAAGTGTATCTTACCTTTTGGTTTGTTTTCAGCAATACCCTATTTTTCTATTTCTGCGGTTAGTAACAGCGGATTGCTTTTTAACATATTTTCGTAATTGCTTTACGAATCAGCTGTTGCTAATGGCGAAAATGTGTAAAATAGCAATTCGCTGTTGTTAACAGCGGATTTGCATATCAATCCGCTGTTACTAACAGAAAAGTAGGGTATTGATGAAAACAAACCAAAAAATATGGTAATCTTGATAACCATCAAAAAAGAAAAGTTTGTAGGAAAGTATTTTTCCATCATTTTTCACTTCTAACTAAACAACAGAAAATGTGATGGATTCCATGGAGGAATCCACTTTTCCTCAAATTTTTCTTTCCACCAAATTTTTTCGAAAACCAGACACACTCTAATTATGTGTTTGGTTGAGGAAAAATAAGGAGGAAAGGGAAATGGAAGGGAAAGATTTTCCCATGAAATTCATTTCATTTCATTTTGTTTGGTTAGAAGTGGAAAATTAATGAAAAAGTGATCAAACATTCTTTATTTTGTAAAATTTTCTATCCAACTTTTCCCCTAGATTTTCCATAAATCAAACTACGAATTCATTTTCATTTTCTCTCAAATTCTACTTAAACCAACCACAGCCTAAACATCATGAGACTACCTTATATTCAAGCCTGCCTTACTTAGTAGGGTTCTCAAAAATTTCTCCCTACTTCAACAATTGTGATTATATATGGTAAGATGACAGATGTTGAGAATTCTAACAAAATGCAGCATTAAGTTTTAAAATTCACATTCATAATTTCTACATATATAAAATCGAACACTTGCTGTTGCTTAGCTAAGTTGTTTGCTTTCCTAAATGAGTTTTTCATCATGTAAAGGTGAGTGCCAACAGACGGAAGTGGAAAATGCATCATGCAAAGCTAAGGCACACATGAAAGATACGAGTAAGTCGATGTTGCAGGGAGATAATCTGAGGCATGACCCCAAAGACAGGCATGGAATCTCAAGCGACTCCATCTCATCCTCAACTTGCTCATCTGTTTTTACGTCTAATAAATCAGCCATACAACAGACTACTTCCACCACTCCGTCTATCTCACAGGAGGCACCGTCTCGCACCATCCTTCATACTCAATCCGCAGAGTCTCCAAATCTAAACCAGCCTTCTGGTATTGTTAAGGAAAATGGCAACAGAGAAGTTCCTGGATTAACAGTTAAAACCCCTGCTGTCAAAGGTATTCGGTGTGCAGTAAAGCTCATTGATTCTCCAAGACCATCAGCACCCTCAGCACCTATTACTCCTAAGTTTACTGGTCTGGATGAATCATTTAAAAAACTTAGGAAGTTTCAAGATATCCGTTCTGGTCACAGTGAGGGGCCCCTAATTACCCGAAACGAAGTCCATAGATTCTCTTGTGATGGAAGAGTGACGCACTCCCAAGATACTTTGAAGTCGGCTCTTAAGTTAAAAGAGAAACCAAGATTATCACTGGATAGCAGAGCCAGTTCCGCACGGATGTTTACTCCTAAAAGTGAAGCACATTGTTCCCCGAAGAGGTCTGAAAAGGATAACTTGATGTCACCAAAAGTTGAGCAAGAAGCAGAAAGCTGCAAGCACACAAGTATTGTAGCAAAGTTGATGGGATTGGAAAACACCTCAGGTTTCAGGTTCAGAGGCAATAGCAACGAGTCCAGTGAGCCATCAAACGCAGATAAGAATACGCCGCAGATTTTACCTTTTAGCTTCAAGGACTCCACAGCAAACTATGGTACAGCCATGAAGCCTAT
>NQLW01000026.1:332643-400684 GCA_002312845.1 Kalanchoe fedtschenkoi | reverse complement strand
TTCATTCCCAGATCCTTCTTTCTCGAATGCTGATCAATTTTTTTTCCAAACACAATTTGAATTGCCCTGTCTCCAACCCAAGGAAGAGCTGGAGAATGGATAGAAGAGACACGAAATAGGGAGTATAGGAAGAGCAGAGAAGGGCAGCGGAGAAAGCCAAGGACAAAAAAAAAATGTATTTTGGTTAAGCTATACTTGTTGCACAGATACCAATGAACATGATTACACCATGATAAATTAGTCCCCTCAGTTGCGAGGGCCAAATCCGCTCTCAAAATCAATTGCAAATAAATTGGGGAGTCCAATGATCTTTGTTAACCTCGACAAGTGATTTAGTTAACTGTCAAGCACAAGTTCAAAGAGTGCAATCAAAATCTGCTCTGATACCATGTAAATAAGTCGTATCCACACTCAAAATCAATTTGTCATGAGTGGGTGAGCCCAACTATATATGAGACATATATTTGAGATAAATTTGGGCGATGTGGGATAATATCACTATTTTCAACACTCTCCCTCACTTGCGAGGGCCTTTGTTAACCTCGACAAGTGGGACCTCATGCAAATCTAGTTAACCGTCACGGGCATATTCTAAGAGTGCGGTCAAAATCCGCTCTGATACCATGTAAATTAGTCGGATCTGCACTCAAAACCAATTGGCAATGAGTGGGGGAGCCCAACTATATATTAAGATCAATTTTTAGCTTCCAATGGGCGATGTGGGATAATACCACTATGTTTAACATGAACAAATACAAAGTTGAACATGATTGAAGGAAATCAAACTGAATCACCCAAAAGGTTTGCCTTGCAGGAAATGAGCCCCGTACTAGTGCGCCCGGGTCAATGCTTATATCCTCCCAAATTAAGACGCTTTCGGTTGACTCTAATTCGCACAAGTAGGATAATCTCCTCGAAAGCTTCTTCAGGTAGCTTTTGCCGAAAGTAACCAGCAACTAAGTGTGCTTTGTGGAAGAGAGTTCAAGAGAGATAGTGAGAAGTGTGTAAATAAGATGTTCTTGTTGTTGAGGTGAAGAATGAAGCATGGGATGCTCCTCTTTTTATAATAGAGGATGGAGGTGGTGATTCCAAAGAGACAAGGAGTGGGTAGCGCAGCCATCTCCCTCTACTCTTCTTCCGAGGGCGCTACTCCCCAGAAATGCATGGAACTCCAAAACTTCCTCCACACTTTCCCATTTGTCCACTTTCCCCATGAGCATCATTGAGTCATTCCGCACTTCCTCCACATTTTTCCATTACGTAGCTTTTTCCATGAAAGCTTTTGATCTCTCCCAAATACAATAATCATTGGACATCAAATTATTATCAATGGATTTAAGAATAAAAGAATTCATTTTTCCAAAAACAATCATAATCATATTTGTATGATTGTTTCTAAATACCTAATCCATATTTAGCTAATGAATTATTTGTAACAATCCCCCACAAATTCGTTGATAATTACTTTGCGAGAATTCAGTAGCTTGTTGTTGGCGAAGGTACCTTTCGGGCTTCAACCTCATTTAAGTTATTCAGCTCATTTCCCACTGAAACAGATGGAATATTTCACCTTGAATCTGAGTCATGGGGTGTGGAGAAGTATTGCTGATAACAGCAAGATACTAGCTATAGAAGCAATCTATAGGGTGGACACGTTGTGGCCATGTGTCCCCGATCTTATGTCATGGATGTTTCGAGGAAGACTCTCTTCTCTATCTGCAACCTCTCAGCAACATCCACTAGTTGGGCCTCTCAAAAGATGCACTGCTTACATATCGTCAGAATATGATTTTGATCTCATTCAACATATTTCACTCTTACTTTATTTGCAGTTACACCATCTCTCAGTTCATGCGAAATGACTCTTTAACGTATATATATATATATATATATATATATATATATATAGAATGTGGATCAAATGAAAACCACTTTGGATTTGTAAACTATGAACCAATATTATCCATTGATCTCATTCAATCCGACGATTCTCAATTAATCTTTTTTTTATTTTTTATCATTATTTTTTGTTGATAATATCTAAAGAATATCTTTTTCCTTATTTTAAGCATTAGTTTATCATGTAGTATTATATCTTCTTTATTATCTCTCATCAATATCTCTTTATTTCCTTTTTAAATCGCACATTATCTTATCTATTTTTATTATACCTACACGTACATATTCTCTCATGCACGGCTGCCTGCACTTTTTTCTCCAGCCATCTCCATGTCATATTCTCCAGATTTGGTGCAGCCATCTCACATTCAACTGTTAGAGAAGGTCTGTAATGGTGCACGACTAGTGGTGGACATGTTTTCTGAACTCATTGGTGCACATCAAATATCGTGTGAATGAGGTGCACAAGAGATCCATCTTGAAATGCGTTGTTAGGTACGTCCAAGACAATCAAAGATTGAAGCTTTCTGAATAGCGTAACAGTTAGGTTGCCGAGAGGTTGACCATATTTCTAACCTGGCTCAGAGGATGCGGCATCAGCTGATTTGGGCGAGGCTGGGGAGAGTTGCTGAAATAGGTGTTTGTGCACCATGTAAAATTAGTTTGTGCACCATTTTTAAATTTGTAACAATGCACCATGTAACAGTAAATTATGATTAATTAAATAATAAATTATGATGCATCATCTCAAAATCAAAAGTGCACCATCTAAAATTAATATGTGCACAGCCTCCTAGGTTTTGCAGCTAATAATGGGAATCGAAAATAACCCTTAAAAGAAACATAAATCAAATTGTGCACTGAGGATTTGAATTGTGCACCACAGACCAAACCATGCACTGATTTTGAATTGTGCACCAGTGCACATTGATTGAGTTGTGCACCAACATGTAAAATATTAACGATGTGCGTTAAATAAAAAGAAAAAAAAGTTATGGTTAAAAAAATTAAGTCATAAAAATAGAAGAAAGAGAAAATTCATGCAACAAATCTAACAGGGGAAAGAGAAAAAAATAAGACGCTTAATTCCTTGATTTAAGGAATCAATTATGGAAGAAATCCAACCACCCATAAAATAAGGATTTAATTATCTTTTAAAAAATAGATAACAAATCTAAAAAAAATCATAACCGTCGGATGAAATATGGGTCAATGATCAAGGATGGTTCACAGTTTACAAATCCAAAGTGGTTTTCACCTGATCCGCCCCCTATATATATATATATATATATATATATATATATATATATATATATATATATCTTGTTTCTAATAGATGTTCAAGCTATGCAAACAGATTGTTAATACCACATTGAACTAACCTCATGGGATCTCCATTCGTGTTGGTTGAGTTGCTATTATCGGTGACTCAATCTGGGTTCTCAGTCCCATTCTCATTCTGAGTTTAAGGATTTGCGTCCCCTAGTCCTTTTATCAAAGGATCGACCACATTATCTTTGGATCAAATAAAATCAATGGCTATAATCCTTTCAGACACTAATCCTCTCATAGACTTTATTCTGATTTGGATATATCTCTTGATTTTTTCATTATACTTGGTAATACTAATCCGTGTAATTGTGGTAAGATTATCACAATATACAGAAATTGGTGAAATCAGTCTGCTGACGAAAGGAATATCAGACATAAGTCTGAATAACCATTCAGCCTCTGATCTTGTAGTATCCAAAGCATATAACTCGGCTTCAAAAGTCGAGTGAGTTATCAAGGTCTGTTTATAAGACCTCCACGCTACCGCGCCTCTAGCAAGAGTAAACACATATCCTGTGCATCCATTGCACCTAGAGTTCATGGCTATCCAACTTGCATCACTATATCCCTCTAGCAGATTAGAAAATTTCTCATAATGCAATCCAAGAGATATAGTTTCTTTAGGTAACAAAGTACCCTGTCCAGGGCCTTCCAGTGAGACTTATCTGGACAACTTGTGTATCTTGCTAATTTAGAGACCGCAAATGATGTATCAGGTCTTGTACCATTAGCAAGGTACTACAAACTCCCAATCATATGAGAGTACCTCAGTTGACAAATAGGGACTCCACTTCTATTTTTAAACAGAGGCATTGCAGGATTATAGAGAGTTTTAACAGCTTTAACATTTTGATAACCATATCTTTCAAGTATGTTTTTCTCAATATAATGTGATTGAGACATTATTATCCTACTCGTTGACTTAGTCAACTTAAGACCAAGTACCAGACTTGCCTCCCCCATATCCTTCATATCAAACTTACTATGTAAGAATGACTTCGTTTCGGTTATAATCTGTAGATTAGAACCAAACATAAGGATGTCCTCCACATCTAAGCATAATGTTATATATGTATCATCCTTAACCTTGTGATAAACACATTTATCACTTTCACTCACTGTGAAACCAAATGACAATATAGTGACATCAAACTTTTTATGTCATTGTTTGGGAGCTTGTTTTAGTCCATATAAGGATTTGACAAGCTTACAAACCTTGTTTTCGTTACCTGGAGCTACAAATCCGTCGAGTTGATCCATATAAATCCCTTCTTCACGATTCCCATGAAGAAAAACAGTTTTCGCATCCATTTGATGGACGATGAAATCTCGAATGGATGCCAGTGCTATAAGCACTAAAATTGTAGTCAGTCTGGCAACTGGAGAATAGGAATCGAAATAGTCTCAGAGGAATATGATTGAAGGAAATTAGAATCATTAAAAAGGTTTGGCTTAGAGGAAATGAGCCCCGTATAAGTGTGCGCGGGTCAATGCTTATATCCTGCTAGGATAAGACGGTTTTAGCTGACTATAACTCGTACAAGTATGACAGCCTTCTTGAAAGCTTCTTCAGGTAGCTTTTCCCGAAAGTAACATGCAATTAAGTGTGCTTTGTGGGAGAGAGTTCAAGAGAGATAGTGAGAAGTATGTAAAGAAGATGTTTTTGCTGTTGAGGTGAAGAATGAAGTATGAGATGCTCTTCTATTTATACTAGAGGATGGATGAGGTGATTCCAAAGAGACAAGGAGCGGGTAGCGCAACCATCTCCCTCTTCTCTTCTTCCGAGGACGCTACTCCCCAAAAATGCATGGAACTCCAAAACTTCCTCCACACTTTCCCATTTGTCCACTTTCCCCATGAGCATCATTGAGTCATTCCGCACTTCCTCCACATTTTTCCATTACGTAGCTTTTTCCATGAAAGTTTTTGATCTCTCCCAAATACAATAATCATTGGACATCAAATTACTATCAATGAATTTAAGAATAAAAGAATTCATTTTTCCAAAGATAATCATAATCATATTTGTATGATTGTTACTAAATACTTAATCCATATTTAGCTAATGAATTATTTGTAACAAGGAAAAAACGTCTCATGGCCTGTCAGGTCCTAGGTAAGTCATCCAGTGACATTTCCTTGTGTTGTCGATGGCTCAATATGCCTACCAATCGGAAACTTTTTTTTTTTTTTCAGTTTGTGGAGGATTTTGTGCAGTGTTGGCTGTGCGAAGGAACTGGCAGATTGGTACTCAGCAGTCAGTTGCACTATGATTTATTGAAAAGAAGAGTGCGGAGTAGCCAAAGGGAAAAGAAATACAGCTGACTGGGTTTGGATGAAGAATTCCATGGAGAGTAAAAACACTGAATGACGCAGAGTTTTGTTGTGTTATATTGTGGCAGGTGTTTCTGGCCTCCTGATGAGGTTTGCATGTTTTTGTTGCTAGACTTGCCTGTTTGTATTTTCTAGCTGTGTCTGGTTAGATTAGTGGGTTTGGATCTGTGGGGCTTTTGACTTGGCTATCAATAAACTTGTCCAGATGTTCATCAAATTATATGGGCCTAACCAGAATTGTCAAGTAAATTGGGTTGAGTGGGTGAGTACCTACAGACATACTTATTAAAACCGGACCGGCCGGTTCGACTTGTTCAATCAGCCATGTACATTCGAGACAACTTTTTTAATCAATCATACTATCAAAGTTAATTATTTCTCTATTTGCATTTAACATTTTATACTTTATATTTTGTAATTATTATTTCTAATTGAACCAATAATTAAACCGATATGAATCATCGATTCAACAAAAAAATTGAGAACCAAAATCTTGATCGTTTCGATCACCCATCCGGTTCTTATAACTATTCCAGCAGATTTGTTTACCATACAAAAGTCATCCGCTGCCAACGGATTTCGAAACAATCTCCGAGTCGGTGGGTCCCTTCAGAAATGGAGAAAAAAAAAGTAGCCGTTAGGATGAAGCAGCCTCCTGTCTATCTGTCCAGTTCAAATTCGACCTTCAGTTTTCTCATCCCACATCCTCTTCAAAACCTTTCCCTAGAGATTTTCAGTTCGAGCTTTTCAAGTGATACCGGCTACGGCTATGGCGTCAAAAACGAAGAATTCTGGAGCGTACAGGTCAGTTAAAGCGTCAGATGTGTCCATTAAATCCAAATCATCCTCCACAACACCCGAGGCTTCGAAGGTAGTTGAAAATGTGAACCCTAATTTGGGCAAATCTGATCTATCTGCTAAGAAGAAGGAGAAATTGAGAGATGGTGTTGGAAAGTGCTGGACGACCAAGGCAGCACCAGCTGAAGAGGTAAGTAGAGGTGGACAAGTTGTTTCGCCAAACACTGAATGTGGACAGGATGCGGATGTGAAATCTAGTGGAATAGCTAAATCAAATATCAAGAGTGGGAAGGTCATGAGTTTGATCCAGGCGTTTGAGAGGATTCTGATCCTGCCGCCTGGTGACGCCGGAACTAAGCAGAATGATGGCACAAGTGCGGATGCTAAGAAGCTCCAATCGCCTGAAGCAACAGAATCTTGTTCATCTTTCTGTCACATGCAAACTCTTGGGGCACCTGATAACTTGCATTTGGATACTTGTGTGACATCCATCTCCGACAGCAGCCTCAGTCAAGAGAGGTTAGTTTTTAAGTTACTATTATTATTAGGTTGGAATCTGGTTGCATTTATGGTATTTGTAACACATCTGCACTAGCTTCTGATCTGATGTGCTCCCTGATTCAGTATTTCTAAAAGAACCTCTGGTGGAGGAAGAAGAAGCAGAAGAAATGTAAGATTCTCACTTCTCTTTTCCCAAATCACTTTCCTATTCAACAATTTCACTCAGTTTGACGTTAGTAGATTGACTACAGCTCTAAGCCCCAACTCAGGCTTTATCACTTCTCCCACTAGTAATGATAAACTAGTCTAGTGATAGTATTGTTATGTGACCTCCCTACTCTGTATTACCTCCCTAGTGATAGTATTGTTTTGAACTTTAGAACTGAGTTATTCTGTTGCTTTGCCTACTGATAGTATTGTAAATCTTTACCTGAAATGGCTCTCAATTCTTTTCTTTTATACTTGGTGGTAAGTAATTCAGTATGATCTTCAATATCACTGCCATGCTTTAACTTTATCTTGTGATTTGACCTCCCAGAAGTCTCAATTTTTCCCTCTTTCTCATTATTTGCAATTGGTGTGTGATTTGCTACTGTATAAATTTCTGACTGGCATTGATGACTTATGAATCTCAGAGCTCTGAATCTTCTGGAACATCTGGTGTAACCAGGTTGAAGAAAAAGAAATTTAGAGTAACCAATCAGAAACCATTCAAATTAAGGACAGAGGTAGTGTAACCAATCCTGGCACCAGACATGGGTAATTCAAGGAAAACTTAATCACCGCTTTCTTTTCCTACTGTAGCAAAGGGGGAAAGTGAAGGAGGTGGAGCTTCTTTGTAAAATACAACAAATGATAGTGGACCAAGAGAGGCAGCGCCTGCCAATTGCCCAGGGACTTCCTTGGACTACTGAGGAACCACAGGTAAGGAAAACAGTCACATGTGAAGAAGATAAGTACCTTGAAAGTCCGCCTATCCTATACATGCATTGTCCAGTTTCAGCAATTTGACCAAGTACATGAGATAAGTAAATCAAACTATAGGTTCAACCACATGTTTACTTACCAAGTTCTAGGCTTGTTGTTCCAGTGCCTAGTAAAACCTCCTGTGAAAGATGCCACAAGGGCAATGGATGTGAAACTGCATACTGATTTGAGAGCAGTTGAACGGGCTGAGTTCGACCATCAGGTATCTTATCAATGACTCTCAATGCGCGAACAGCACTAATCCATTGTGTAACATGACGTCGCAGGAAGTTGTGCAGTCTTGAATTAGTGAAAAGTTATGTCTTCAAGCTTGGGTGACTCAGATGTTCATACCTGAACCTACTTTTCCACCATCCCATAGGTTGCGGAGAAGCTGAGCTTGTTTGAGCAGTATAAGATGGAAAGAGAGAGACAGCGAAAGGTAGACACATTCACAAATTCACACCATCTGTCAATTTTTGAATACTACAAATTTAAATACTAAACTAGTGAATACTTCTTGTCATAGTTGGCTGAGGAGGATGAAATTAGAAGGTTGAGGAAGGAACTAGTGCCTAAAGCACAACCAATGCCATACTTTGACAAGCCTTTTTTTCCTAAAAGGTTTCGCTTACACAAATCTTGGATCTAATCTGAGTCATTCAATCTTTTTGGTTAATTCAAGCAGCAAGGTATGTGCGGTTAGTCATAAATTCCATTTGTTCTTCAGGGCTTCAAAGATACAGAACCAGAAAGAAGCTAGTTCCAAGTGCAACAATATCAAAAGATGAGCGGTGGGGTGACATTAATCTCTTCAATACAGAGGGGGAAAGCTGGGTTGGGAATATTGCATCCAGAAAGCTGTGGATCGAAGCTGATCTGACCAATATGGTGGAGCTGTACTATCTTCCTATTTTTTGTTCATTCAGTTACTTTGCCTGTACAGAAAATAACTTCATCAATTTTTTTTTTTTATTCATTTTATTTTTTTTGGAAAAAATAGAATTTTCTTCCAAGATGAAAAGATACACACAGAATTTTCTTTAATACTACGTGGTCTCCTATCTAGTCCATATTAAGTGTGAAGTTTACTTTGACTTACCTGGCTACATTTTGCCTACTCTTTCTAATCTGTGACAAAAGACAGCTTAAATTTTTAACTGGAATATAGCTCTACTTGAGTACCTTTTTTTTGGGCCATATGAAGTTATCAATCTCCACATGATTCCTACCCCTTCAAACTCTTCTTTGGGTATTTGAAGTTTCCTTAATGATATGCATGCGCACACTTACGAATTTCTTTAGCTCAACTCTCTCTTTCACTTGAGGAAAATGGAACACATTGTCCCTTAATCATTACTTCACTACGCCTTTCCTGTGGCAAGAGAGTTTTAGTTAAGCTTAAATTAGACCTTGAGTCAAGTGCCACTGAGTTTAATTCAAACTGCTTTAAAATCCTGCCGCTGCCGTTCTGCTCATATGAAAAACAGGAGGAAAAGCGCAGTGTCATGACTTCAAAGCAGCTTGAATTAGACCCTGAGTCAGGTGGCACTTAAGCAACAGATGGTCCGATGATTCATGGGAGACAAAAAATAAAGAGCAGAAGTCATTAGTAAGTAAACCCAGTTTGTGAAATCTAACATTAACTGTGCATGTCCTGGCAACCCATCCATAAATTGAGTACCATGGATAAGAAATTTTATTCCAAACAACTGAGTACCATGGAGGTTTAGGATGCCCTCTTACAAGATATTAATAAACTGCTTTGGCTGAGAAAGAGGTACCAGAAATAAACCATGAGAGAACAGCAAACAGCATTAGTTACTGAGCAACAGCTCTGAGCCAATGACCTTGAAATCTGGAGTTGTCTAACTGGCCATGGGAAGTTTAAGTTACAAGGAATTGTCCACCAATAATCGGATTTAATAACGTATGTGTGTGTACATTTAATCCAGAGGGAGTCAGGCTTCAGGAAAATGTCCCAAGTCTAGTAAAACAATATTGAAGAGTTGACATGCTGATCTAGCTTAATGCCAAGACCTCCATTATCAGCTGGGAGGCACACCTAGACCATTTGATGTGAGCCTTGCAATCAGACTGCCAGAGAAATTTCCTACATATAGAATACATGGCTCTCAAAGTCAGTTTTAGCAATCCAAAAGTTCTATACCTGTAATGTTGTAGAGAGTTCAGAACAAATATGAGTAAAAGTACCCTGCCAGATG
The DNA here is from genome assembly GCA_002312845.1 of Kalanchoe fedtschenkoi. Classification (NCBI taxonomy): domain Eukaryota; kingdom Viridiplantae; phylum Streptophyta; class Magnoliopsida; order Saxifragales; family Crassulaceae; genus Kalanchoe; species Kalanchoe fedtschenkoi. The sequence goes on along the minus strand of NQLW01000026.1, from coordinate 390,629 downwards.
CCAATGGAAGCTTGTTTTCCCTATAGCAAATTTTGGATTTGGTAATATCAAGGATGACAGTGCAATATGCAGCTTTAAGAGACTACGAATAACCTACTCTCCAAGATATTTGACAAAGAGTTGACATCTGAAAAATCTCAATATGGAAGTCACATGACTAGCCTGAGCGGGAGACAAACCTGTAAAGAAAGCTATGGACTTCAGTTGATTAATTCTGAGACGTGATAAATCACCAAACGCATCTAGAGTTTGATTAATAAGCTTCAGAGAACCAAGATCACCTGCACAGAAGGTAATTAAATAATCTGCATATATCAGATAATTTAATTTCAGCTTGGCACATTTGGGGTGAGCCTCGAAAACTGGATTGGGGAATAAAATTATGAGCATTCTTGATAAGAACTCTTCGACTAAGGTAAATATGGGAGGACAATAAAATCTGAGGGAAAGTTAGGCAACTTTCTTCCATGTCTGGTTTTAGGGATATTTGTGAGGGAAAAATTGGATAAAAAAAATTTAAGAGAACAAAAAGACTTTCATTGGAAAACTTCTTAATTAGGCGGGTTTTTCTCTCTCTTGTTTTCTCTTTGTACACCTGACCGTTCATTTCTGAATCGCCTGCCTCCGGCCTTCTCCCGTGGCACCAGGGGGAGCTCCGACTGAGCTTTGTTGGGGCTAAGGAGCGTAGATCGGGTATGACAGTGACTTGGGCTCAGGTGGTGGGCGGGAACCAGCAACCGAATGCGGAATTGGTACTGGAGGATAAATCGGAGATCCAACACTCGAGAAGAATCCCGATGACACCTGCGGTCTGGGATAATGCGATTAAGGCCTGAGAGAACACATTGATTGGGAAGGTCATGGAACTAAAACCGAATATGGCAAAGATGCAAGGGTTTGTCAAATCTCAGTGGGGAGATGCTAAGCATGGAAGGGTTTTGTCCCAAACAAACGGTCTTTTCCTTTTCAACTTCTCTAATCGTGAGGATATGATGCAAACCCTAATGGGAGGGTCCTGGTTCTTCAAAATCGGCTTTTAATGTTTAAGAAGTGGTTACCAAACACCGAAGCGGCTGAATATTTCACTGACGAGGTCACCATCTGGGTGAAATTGCCAGGCCTTGATCCAATCTTCTGGACGGCGGAAGCACTGAGCTACATTAGAAGTACTCTAGGAAAGCCGATCTGCTCAGATGCAATCACAACATCAAATTATCACATAGAGTTTGCTCGAATTTGCGTGAAAATATCACCTACAGTAAGCCCGATCTCCATGGTTCAAATTATTAGTCTAGATAGCAGCATTTACAGCCAGGAGATACACTATGAATGGTATCCAACAAGATGTGGAGAATGTCAGACATTTGAACTTAGAGAAAGTAAATGCCCAAGGAGACCACAGAAAGAGCAGACCTTCCAATAGGTAGAAAAGTAAACGTGGAAGCCAAAAGCAAATGTAAAAGAGCAGAACAATCAATTTGCGGAGTTGGAAGAGGTAAATGTAGTTGTGGCCACAAAGGAAAACAATGGAAAAAGCAATAAGGAAAGCAATACAATGGACACCAAGATTTCAATAAAAAAAATGGAGGAACAGATGATGCAATTGGTAATCTTGGAGACAAAGGAGCAGACATCTACAGTAGACAATCCAGTGGAAATGGTTGAATAGACTCAAAGTCCCTAGAGACTCCCAAACTAAGTCTATCATACGTCACCTAAAGTGCCAATCTACAAGGGAGACAACACAAGAAAGTCAGGAAAAAGTTGAACAAGGCAATAAGGAAACAGCAAAAGCAGATAGACTTTGAATCAATTTGGCCAAAGAACAAGTCACTCCAAACAACTCTCGAAGTATTATCTGTCTGAAGAAGTTTCAAGCAGAACATTTGACTACAGATAAAAAAAGGTAACCCCAAAAATTGCTTCTTATAAATGAATATAGTATTTTGAAATGTGAGGGGATAAACAACTATGCAAAATAGCAGGGGGGTCAAAAACTTTATAAAAAACCTAAGGATTAGTTGTTGTGTAAAAATTGAAACAAATTGAATAAGGAAAAATTAAAAAACTAGATAAAGTAAGTAAAGTGATCTTTTCTTTAGGGTGGCAGTCTCTCAATAGTTTTGATCATCACCCTGTAGGTAGAATACTAATTGGATGGGATCAAAACCACATGTGTTTAAATTGATCTTTTCTATTAGATTCGTTGCATGCTTTTTCTCTTTCTTTTGTATATAATGTGTACTTATTATTATTTTATGATAAATTATTTCCAAAATTGAGATAGTGCACTGTTTGTTTGATGTATCTAACTAGTGCACAATTCAGTCTCGGTGCACTGTTTAATATTTGACGCACAATCCAATATTTGCATGGTTTGATATTTGATGCTCAATTCGTTATGCATAGCTTGATTTTTATTCATTTTTTTGTTATTTTGATTAATGTGCATTTTTTATATAATGTTAGATTCGAAGTAAAAATATGCATCAAATTTGTCAACGAATTATACAATTCACTAATGATGAACACACAATGTTCATTCATATAAATATGTGCATCGTAACTTTAAAAATGTGCACTAAAACTCAGATGTGAACCATTAAAAATTTCATCAAATGTAAATGTGCAACATTAAAACTCTGAAACACGTGCACCATTATATATTTTTTGTGTTACCATTAATGATGAGATGGCTATTGGAGCAGCGTTCAAGCATTGTAATTGTGATGAACTTGAGATAAATTTGAGCAATTTTTATTTGCTTACGTCTCTCTCAAACCAGATCTGATGTAACCACTAAAACATAACACGTACGAACCTAATAAAAAAATTCCAACACATGTATATCACATGCATTTTGCACATTTATATCCCATCAAATCATTTAAAAAATGTGTGGAGCAAAACTCAAGAGCAAAAAAAGTTCAGTGAAAAAATATCATATTTTGTAAAACCACACTAGAAAAACACATAAAAATAAATTTTTAAAAAAACACATGGAATTTGAATGTAGATGTTATTGACGGAAGATGTAATGACGATTAAAAATCACTATCAGAATATCCAAGTAAACTTATCCAAAACAGGTCCAAAAGTTATTCGAAAAGTATATTTTTCGGGTACAAAAAACAACTCCGAAAACGGCCCACAATTAAATCCGAAAAATTTTCTTTCAGGCTTTGTTTCATATTTTTTCGCGAATGGGATAATGCGATTTAAAAATATAAAAATAGAGGGCTTCTTTCGGATCATGTATTTTTTTAATTCATTTTCGGTTTAGTGGAGTGTTTTAGGGGTTGTCTAAAATTAGTGATCCGAAACAAATGAGAATTGATCCGAAAGTTGGTGCGACAACAAAATTAGGATAAAGGGAATTGGTGCAAAAACAAAAGAAAATTAACAAAATTAGTGTTAATCCTCACAATTATGTCAAAAATCCGAAAAAAAAGTTAGGATGTTCCGAAAACAATAGGAATTAGTCTGAAAATAGTACGAAGATACTTTGAAAACGAAAAAATTCCGACAAAAGATTGAAATAATTCTAGAAATTAAGTAAAAAAATTGTCCGAAAACAATCAGATAAAGAACTGAAAAATAATTCGAAAATAATGCCACAAAAAGGAGTTCAAAAAATAAAAAAATAGTCTGAAATAAATATGTAAATTAAGGACAAAATTAAAAAAAAAGTTAGTCTGAAAAAAATTAGAAAAAGAATCGAAAAAATTTATTGAACTCCAAAAGTATTTCGAAAACAAATCTGAAAATAAAAAATAAATTTAAATATAATTATCCGCATAATTATTTGAAAAAATCCAAAAAAACAAATTTCTAATGTTCCGAAAATAGTTAGAGAGGGATTTGAAAAATATATCCAACCGTCAGAAAAATCCAAAATTGACCCTCAAACTGTGCACCCGTATTAACTCCACTACAAATCTAAAAAAATAAACCTCAAAATGTCCCGACAGTGGTTTGAAAGTGGTCCAAGAAGGACCTCAAAATCCTGTACAAATCCTCTTACCAGCCGAAATATATCCGAACAATATTTTCGAACCATGCTATGTCCAAAAATCTTATCACGCTAAACTTTTTAATTATGATAGTGAATCTCATGCATAGATGAACGGAAAATGGTAGGACTAGGCGTGTTGAGGATTGAAAAATATATACATAGGAAATCTACAAAATATTTGAATTGGAAGAGAGAGGAAAGAAGATAATCATAAAAGATTTATTAGGATAATGATTCACACTGTTATTAAGGGAATCTTTAAATCATAATCAAAAGATATAACAATTTAATAATTTAATTAAAAAAATCATAATAATCATGTTTGTTTGATTGAATAAAATGAGTGGATACAGTGAGTTCTCAGTTTATTAATTCAAAAATTATTTTCATTTTGTCCACATTATATAGGGGGTTCTATGGAGAATCGAATATTATGTGAGAACAGAGAATTTAATTGATGTTGTTGGATGGAAAGATCTAAAGGCTGTGATGGGTGGACAGGTGACTGGCCAAAAAGTGACATAATTACTATGTGGCACATGTGAAGGGGTAAAATGGGGAAGCGTTGTGTTTTTCATTTCATGCACATCAATGTCAGAGAACAGTACCATTTCTCTCTCCTCTCATACACACACACTCATCTCTCTCCACAAAATTCATTTTTAGGTTTTGGCATGTGATATTGTGTCTTTTTATTGTATTTTTTGGAATTTTTTAGGTTTTTATGTGTTATATTGTACTTTTTTGAGTTTCAAATCTGGATTTCATGTATTTTATGTAAAGTTCTAAAATAAAAAACACATTAAACACTAAACACATTGAGTAAAAAATTTAAAACACAATGTTCAAAGGTTAAAAGTTAATAAAAAATGAATAGTGACACAAATCCACTTGACTTGATACTCTTGACTTGACACAAAATTAATTTTTAAGAAAATTGATGTAGGAAAAGTAAAACTTCCTTTACAAGAAACTCATTACTTTTCTAGAAAAGTAAAAAATTGGTGTCATGATGAATGTTAATAAAGTGGGGTGTCAATCAAGTGGGTGTCAGTCAAGTGTGTGTACTTTTTTTCACTTTTTTATCATTTTTCTCTCACATTAAGATAAAATTCCACTCTCATCTCTCACCCACACTCTCATCATCATTGCACTATCTATCTCCTCTCATACACACAACTCCACTTGATCACACTGCTCTCTCTCCACAAAATACATTTCTTTCTCCTCAAACATATTTTTATGATTTTTAAATCTGTATTTGTGTTATATTTTGTTGTTTCTCTATTTTATGATATTTTCAAGTGATTAACATGGTACTTTCATACGATCATTGGTTGTGTTTTTTGGGTTTTATGAGTTTTGACATGTGATGTTATATTTTGTTGGGTAATGCATTTTTGTTGTGTTTTCCAAGTTTTTTGGATTTTAACATGTGATGTTGTGCTTTTTGGGTTTTAAATCTAGGTTATGTGAGTTTTTAAGAAGTTTACACGTATAACGTAGAAAGCATAGAAGCACATTAAAAATACTAAATACATTAAGTACAACGTATAATAAAACACAATGCTCAAGGTTCCAAATTAATAAAAAATTGAATAGTGACACAAACGCATTTGACTTGACACTCATCATTACTTGACGCAAAAGTACTTTTTAAGAAAATTGATGTAGAAAAAGCAAAACTCACTTTTTAAGAAACCCATTACTATTAGAACATCACTTTTCTTGAAAAGTGAAAATTGGTGTCGTGATGGATATTAGTAAGGATAGTTGTGGGTGTCAATTAAGTGAGTGTTAGTCAAGTGAGTATTGTACGAAGCATGACCATAAAGAACAAAGCACAAAAATTGATAGTATGAAAGCACGATAAAGTACAAAACAGATGTCCAATAGTATGAAACACATGATAAAGTATAAAACACAAAGCACATTTGTTCGATAGTATGAAACACAAGATAAAGTACAAAACACATGTCCGATAGCGCACACACCAGAAAGCACAATAACACTATTCAAAACACATAAAACACATCACGCTCATCAAGAAAACACATAAGCAAAGAATAAAAACTAAAAATTCACAAAACACGTCACGTTAATCTAGAAAACACATTGTAAAACCTAGAAAACTCAGAAATGAAGAACAAAAAAGCATACGGGAGAGAGAGACAGGGAGTGGAAATCACTTATTACAAATCCACTTCTTGACACAAAAGTATTTTTTACAAAATTTAATGTAGGAAAAGTAAAAATTACTTTGCAAGCAACTCATTACTTTTAATACATAAATTTTCTTGGAAAGTGTAAAATTGGTGTCATGATGAATGTTAGTCAAGTTGATTATATTTGTGGGTATCAATCAAGTAGGTGTACATCCATTAAAAAGTACTTATCTAAATTGAATAATGTATGTTAGTCTAGTGTTTTGCTTTTTGTGTTTTATGTTTTATGTTTTATGTGTTGTATATCTGCTTTCTATTTTCTGCTTATGTCTAGTGTTTTGAGTTTTGTGTTTTGCGTGCTTAGTTTCATGTTTTGTGTCTTGCACTTTGTACTTTTATATTTCTTTTAAATACTGATATGCATTTAATGTTATATGTTAGTCAAGTATTTCGCATTTTGTGTGTTGTGTCTTGTGCGTTGTGTATCTGCCTTCTGATTCCTGCTTATGTTTAGTGTAGTCTTGTAATGTGCTTATGTTTACTATTTTATAGTTCAGATTTAACATTTTGTATTTTGTGCTTTGTACTTTTTCATTTATATATTGTGCTTTGTAATTTAAAACTTTACAAAAAATCCAGAAAACCCGATTTTGAAACATAGAAAGTCCTAAATTCTAAACCTAGAGAATTCAAAAATTAAGAACAAAAAAGCATATTTCAAAAGCAAAAAACTCATATTTGAAATATAACATCACAGAATCTGAATATGAAAATCTAGAAAACCTTGAAACGCATATTTCAGAACCATAAACCCATAAACACAAGATCACAACACAACATCAATCAACAAAACCTAAAAATCCCTAAAAGTACAACATAAACTCATATTTCAAAACTCATAAACCCAACACGCGAGTAATTTAAAACTATGCAGAAAACCCAGAAACCTAGATTTGAAACACATAAAATCTCAAATCATAAACCCAGAAAATCCAGAAATGCAGAACAAAATGCATATTTCAAAAAGCTAAAAACTCATATTTGTAACATGACATCAAAGAATTTGAATCTCAAAACCCAGAAAGCCCTAAAACATATATTTCAAAATTAAAAACCCATAAAATTAGTTCACAAACACAACATCAACCAACAAAACCCAAAATCCCAAAAAATAACAACACACAAGAGAAAGTCTGAAAATTAAGTGCTTCAATGAAGATTAGCGGGAGATGAGTTTCATAGGTTTTGGATATGAGTTTCACTTGAGTGTGTTTCAATGAAAATGAGGGGATATGGGTTTCATGGGTTCACACGAAGGAGAATGATGAGTGGGTTTTGAGTGTGTGTGAGAGAGAGAAAGAGAGAGAGAGAGAGAGAGAGAGAGAGAGAGAGAGAGATGCAACATGCTAGGGATAGACCATCATCGGATGCAATCATCACCTAGAAAATTAAAATTTCCACCATAATCTCTTTCCCTAAAATAACCTCCACATGTTTTTCCAACAAAAAAATAGAGAGTGTTATACACCAGTAAATTAAGACGATCTGATTGCCAACACTCAGTTCTCACTTCTCACATCAAAATGTTGTTCTCTACAGAACCTCATATATATATATATATATATATATATATATATATATATATATTTATGAGATAACTCTAAAAGGGGTGAGAATTGAGAATTCCATGAGATGTGTCTGATCAAACAATCGGATAGATCTGATTAACTGGAACAAAAGGTAGTGGGGGAAGGTGGCGGGACACGTCTCACAATTTGAATAGGGTGAAGGTATAGTGGTCTAGCAAAAAGCGCATCTTTCTTACACGTGTCTGTCACATGTCGCACACCCTCTCTCTCTTTACGCAAACTCATTTAGTTTAATTTTTAGTTCTTAAATTCAATTTATGTAATTATTTGATATTTTTTAAAAACAAATTTTACATTCATTATATAAGGATTAATTTAAGATCCATTTTTTGATATGTTTTTAAATTTTTTTCATAAAGCACAAGAGTTCGAAGTATAAATTACAAAGTTTATAGTTTAGAGTTCATATTTCATATTTCAAAGCTCAAAGTACAAAGTATAAAATGTTAAATATAAATTCAAAATTATGAATTTATATGAGACACACTTTCCACACTCTTCCATAAACTTCCACAAGCTTCTAGAATGGGGGCTTGGATCTCTCTCCCTTGGGCCTCCACTGTGGGCTCAAACTGGACTTGTCTCCCTTCATTTCGTCGAGCCTCCTATGCAGGTCTCACTCGGGCTTTACCGCGAACTACACTCGGGTAAGTGTTTCATTCATACACTTAATCCAATTCGGCATGTCATGACCTGTTCTGTATATTATCCATTGAACCTTTTCCCTCTAATGAATTGACCGTGACAACAGATAGATATACATCAGTTCATTATTAAAGACAACACAACATATAATGAACACTAGAAAAAAAAGAAATAACTGCAAAAGGTGTCTATTTTCTTTAATATATGACTTCACTCCAAACAAATGACCGACCTCCATAAATGTGGCAGTTCAATCTGATAATACAAACAAGGGATAAAACCCAAAATGGGCCCTGAACTACCATCATTTATCTAATTGCGGTCAGAACTACCACGATTTCTAAAAAGGATGTGATGAGAAAAAAATTGGACTGATTTTCTAAAATAAAATTTACCATTAAATTCCTAACCTAATATTATTATAAGATTTAGATTTGTGTGTGAAAATTACGTCGTTTGGTTATCAAAATAAATTATATCATTTTACGCACATAAAGAAAACGACGTCTTTTGATAACCACATGACGTAATTTTCGCACACAAATCTAAGTCTTATAATAATATTAGGTTTGAAATGTAATGGTAAATTGTAATTTAAAAAATCAATCCATTTTTTTTTCACTGCACTCTTTTTGAAAATTATAATAACCACATGGTAGTTCTGACCGCAATTGAGTAAACAGTGATAGTTCAGAACCTCTTTTAAATTTTTCCCTTACAAACAAAACAACACAAAAATAACCAATTCAGGAGTAGATAGATTGGAAAAAAATTAAAAAAGACTATAAAGTATCAGGCTTCCATGAGGTCCACAAACTGAGACCATAGAAACGGCTCTACGACGAATTGGGCCGCGGGATGGCCCACTCCCGAATAGCCCAACCCACTCGATCCATGTTTGTTGGAAACGACTGCGTTGCATTCGCTGAAGCCAGACTGCCACTGCTTCCAATCGAAAGGTCAAGAGGAAGAATCCGATTAAAGCGAATCAATCAATCCCAACATCGATCGTCTTCCTCTCGCACGCCGCTGCTTCTTCATCTCATCGTCCCACCATCACTTGACTTCTCTTATTCCTCCCAAACACAAATAGTTATTCTTAGTGGGTTTGGAGCCATGGCGTCCAATCGCCTGCTGCATCTGGCTCGACGCTCGCGTAAGCTCTCGCCTTGCTTTCTAACCCAACCCCTCCGATCTGCGTCTACTTCCACCGCCGTCGCTGAATCCTCTCCCCAACTCCCCTCTCCTCCTCCGCCTGACCGGATGATCTACGATCGCCTGGCTGAACAGGTCAAATCTAAGATCAAGAGGCTCGAGAATCCCGACCCTAGGTTCCTCCAGCACGCCTCCCCCCATCCCCTCCTCGCTGACCACACCGCCATCCTCTCCGCTCCAGAAACCAGGGTCACCACTCTTCCCAACGGCCTGAGGGTCGCCACTGAGTCCAATTTGGCCGCCAAGACCGCCACTGTTGGAGTTTGGATCGATGCTGGTTCCAGATTTGAGACGGAGGACACAAATGGGACTGCCCATTTTCTCGAGCATATGATATTTAAGGGGACTCAGAGGAGGACGGCCAGGGAATTGGAGGAAGAGATTGAGAACATGGGCGGACATTTGAATGCATACACTTCTAGGGAACAGACCACTTACTATGCCAAAGTCATGGATAACCATGTTGGGAAAGCACTCGATATATTGTCTGACATTTTGCAAAACTCCAAGTTCGATGAAGCCAGGATTAGCCGTGAGAGAGATGTCATCCTGCGTGAAATGGAGGAGGTACCACTTTTTTTGTTTCAATGTACTCAGTTTATACTTTCTGTGGAATTTTTTTTGGATCTGTGCAGTGGGTATGCCCTTAGAATGGATACTGTTATGAACTTCCATTCCTTCCCTACCGCAATGTGCTTCTTTGGTTACAATCATGTCAGCTGTCTGACTGTGATATAAAGATCTTTTGATGTCTATTTATTCAATATGTGTTTATACACTTTGTTATAGCTCTTGGAGAGTCATTTTTTTTCAGTTAAGGGGATTCCTACGAGGATCATTTCTCGGGGTATAGTACACGGGCATGTTATGTGTTAAATTGGTTACTCAAACTCAGAAGAAATAAATGATCAGGTACAACCAGTTGCACACTGTTACCAACAAGGTATTGGCGGATCTGTTCCAAACAAAAACTAGTCTTCAATGTGATCTAAATTTCATTTTACTCGTTATGTTAAAGGTCTATTAACTTTATAATATTTGTTGCATTTTGCTAGATCAGGTTCTGCGTCAAATTGTATCCGCTGTGATAATCTCTGTGAATATTTCTCAGACTAGTCTTGCATTTGTTGTATTTCCAAACTACCAATCACGCTATTTATGTACATGTATTGTCTGATGTAGGTTGAAGGGCAGACAGAGGAAGTCATTTTCGACCATTTGCATGCTACTGCATTTCAATTCACACCTCTTGGCAGAACTATTCTTGGACCTGCTCAAAATATCAAGACAATCACGAAGGCTCACCTTCAGAATTACATTCAAACCCACTACACTGCTCCAAGGATGGTAATTACGGCATATCTAATTGCATCAGAATGTACGCTTGTAGATATACCTTTATATGCTCACATGATTATGTATTGATTGCCTTGATTCCATATCAGGTGATCTCTGCCTCTGGTAATGTAAAGCATGAGGAAATCGTGGAGGAAGTAAAAAAACTTTTCACCAAATTATCATCTGATCCGACCACTGCTTTACAATTAGCTGCAAAAGAGCCAGCAATTTTCACTGGTTCTGAGGTGCGCCTTCAATGATTCTGGGACATATCATTTGATTCATCAGGGTGCTCAAAAGTCAAACTAAGCGAGTTTATTGTAACTTTTAAGCATTGCTATTGCTGAAGCATATAACATGTCACAACAGGTTCGGATGGTTGACGATGACATTCCTCTTGCCCAGTTTGCTGTTGCATTCAATGGTGCTTCGTGGACTGATCCTGATTCTATTGCTCTGATGGTTATACAAACCATGTTAGGTTCGTGGAACAAAGCTGCTGGAGGAGGGAAGCACATGGGGTAACCTACATACCTGATTACTACTGCTGTTTTAGTTTTTTTTTTTTTTTGAAGAAATATGATGTCATTCCATAAAAGAGAGATCCACAGACTGGAAAATTTGAGGGAACGAAGCAACAAGAAAAAGAGAAACCTAGAAATAAAGGATTGCAACAAAACGAGCTTGTGCTATCTATATACATCAACTAGCATACAAATCTGCTAGGATTTAAAAGACTAGCAGGATGAATTAGGCACTTTCTCATCTGCCCATGAGTTTCTGTACTTTCAATTTCTGCTGCCGTAAGATTCTAATTGGGATGTTGCTTGTGTCTATGCTCCATGCCTGCTCTTCCACACGTCAAATACTGTTTTAGAGTACTTATACAAATTTTGAATCATTAAATTCTTTTGAGCAGATCTGAGCTCGCCCAAAGGGTTGGCATCAATGAAATTGCTGAGAGCATGATGGCTTTCAACACAAACTACAAAGACACTGGTCTTTTTGGGGTTTACGCAGTTGCTAAGGTTTGTTGCTTTTTATCTTAATTATGTCAGTGAATCTCTTGGAATTTTATCAATGTCAATAAGAACCACATATGAAAACAAATCCAAGGGAAAAATACTACAATGATTTGTCGTTTTGATTTCATTCACAATTTATGCAGCCTGACTGTGTAGATGATTTGGCTTATGCAATCATGTATGAAATTAGCAAGCTATCTTACCGTGTATCAGAAGCAGATGTTACACGTGCACGCAACCAGGTATTTACTTCTTTCTGCTGGTTGATGTGACTATTATCAGTCATTATCACTTCTGATTGTTTGTTTATTGCCTAATGCAATGAAATCAAGCATTTGAATCATAAACAGGAAGGACTGCATTTCATTGATAGATTTATATGAACCTTACATTTGTTCGTTTCAGCTGAAGTCTTCTCTCCTACTTCATATAGACGGAACAAGTCCTATAGCTGAAGATATCGGACGCCAGGTATACTTTATGCTAGGGGTGTAAGGAATTTGGGTTAACCCAGAATTCAGCATAATAAGTCTTAAGTAAATTAAATTTTGGTTGATTTAGTATATTCGTGTTGGGTTTTGGATTTAAATTTTGGGTTAGGTTGCTTTTTATGTGCGATTGAAGTGATTTTGGGTTGACTCAAATTGAACACAACTCAAATTCAAGCATGTTTATAGATAGAAGTAAATGGATTGACCCAAATTAAATCCAAATTAATAAATATGAATATGGGTTTGTTTTGGGTGGATGTTTGGAACTTGTGTTGGATTGGGCCAAATTATTGTAAATAAATTTGTTTTTCCAAAACCCAACTGAAGTTTAGTCCCTTGACCCAAATTACATCCCTATTTTAAACTATGAAATTTGTCTATGTTGGAACTAGGTTGGTCATGTATGAGGTTATTTTTATCTGGTCAATTGTTCAGAAGAGGGTTATTGTTTGAAATATAATCTATATGAGGTTCTTGACTTTTTATGATGTCATAGTTATACTTGAGTGAATTTTTCTCTCTTTTTTGTACAGCCGGATATGGTAGGTATATAAGTAGACATGGTAATTTTAAACATTGTTGGGGTATTATTAGAATTCATGGGGGATCTGTGTAAAGATCCAAGTAGAAAATGTCTTTTCGGAAACTTAAAAAACGTCCTTTAATTTAGTACTGTGTATTGTTGGTTTGTGTACTTGCTTCATACGATATGATGTTGGCCTCCCCGGTAAGTTTTATGTTTTTATAATATGCCTCTGCATCCAGCTACTGACATATGGGCGAAGGATTCCCTATGCTGAACTATTTGCGAGGATTGATGCAGTTAATGCCAGTACCATCAAGCGTGTTGCCAACAGATTCATCTTTGACAGAGTAATTTTTTGTTGACTGTCATTTTATCATAGTAATATCTATCTAGTGCCAGCACCCATCTGAGTAGAACTTGACCCTTGTCAGGATGTGGCAATCGCTGCTATGGGACCAATCCAGAAGTTGCCTGACTACAACTGGTTCAGACGCAGGACCTACTGGCTCCGATACTGAATTTTTCTTGTAGTCATTGGTGTCTGGAGAGTTGTATCATCATCACCACCTTGGCCGTGTTCTCATAAAAAAGACGAAGCTGTGGCTCTGTCTCTTCCAGTTTCCTGTTAGACTAGCAGCAAATTTTAATTTAATTTCGCTACCTCTGTTTAATGTACACCATTTTGAGATGTGGTTGTTAAACAAGTTCATGCAGCATTCACAATGGCTGTGAAACAATAGAAAAAGTTGCAAAACAGGGCAACCTTAATTTTTTATTTTCTGCAAAGCTTTGTCTCTCGAAAATGTGGTTGCAATTTACTTCGAACTATTGTAGGTTTTGTGCATAAATAAACGAATGGAGTTTGAAATAGCCAGTGCGGAAAGATGTGCTAAGGATTTTAAATAAAAACTGATAAATTGATGAACCGAATCAAATTAAGCCGAATAGATAGGTTTGTTTGGTTTATAGTGTTAGCGGTTCGATTACGGTTTTGAATTTTAAGAAATCGATAACTAATTGTTTGGTTCAGTTTTTGATATTTTTAAAATTGAACTGATCTAAACCGAACTGTTTCACTATATTTTAAATCATATTTAAAATCGAATAAATAATATAAAAATCTTATATTTAATAATTAAATAGTCAATAAATTTTATGAAAAGATAAATCGAACTGAATCATACGGTTTGATTCGGTTTGATTTTATGAAACAAGTGGTTTGATTCAATTTCAAATTTTACAAACCGACTATCAACGATTAGGTTTGATTTTTTTATTAAAAATCAAACTGAATCTAATCATTACACCCCTTGCTAACTTCATGTCCGATCTTTTTTTTTTAAAAAAAAAAACACAATGACGTGTGATCCGTGAGAACAAGGTTTGAGAGAGAGAAAATTAAACAAAGGTTTAGTAGTAGTGTAGGGTTAACCATCAATTAACATTGGGATGGATGAATTGTTGTTGGGGAAGATTTAAACGTCAAAATCTTTTCCTCGAAATCATCGGCGCGGACGGGAGTTCCTTTTCATTTCGTTGCAGTAGGGAAAATCTTTTCCTTGTCCCTCACATTTCTCACATCCATCGCTGCGCCTTCTTCTTCTTCTTGTATCTTCGTTATCATCGCCATTCCAGCAGCTTCGATTCCATTTTACCACTCTGTTCTCTTTCATTATAAATCCCATCACCCTATTTCCTCCTCCGCCCCGTCCCCAACACAACGCAACACAACCTTCTTTAGATCCATCCAATTTCCACCTGTCTTCGAAGATGGTCTCTTTATCGGCTCCATGCCCCAAGTGTGTTACCACTCCCTTTGCCACTCTCCTCTCCGCCAACCACGTTAACCCTTCTTCCGTTTCCTTCCCCAACCCATCTCCTTGTCCCTACTTGTCTGCTCCACTTCTGGTTTATTTTCTCCTCCCTTCTTTTTTATACTTATTCACTTGCTCTTTTTTTTTCTTTTGTAATAATAATACCAGCAATTCAATTCTATTTCTCTTCTCCGTTTGTTTTTGTTTTTTTTTTTTTTTTGTAAATGTATGGTGATAAAAATACTCACTTGTTTCATTTTCTCTGCTATGTCAACTCTTCTTTTCTCCAATTCTACTTAATCACACATATTGCTCTCAAAGATAAATAGAATGTAAGTCTTTCACCTTGGAAAAGAAAAACTCAAATAAAAATATCCACTTCTACATCTTTTAGTTCATCATAACCTCGGCTGCTTGTGTGTGATACTCATCCATTCATGTGGCCATTTTCATCTAACTATGTCTCTGTGTATTGTGTTTTGATGGATGGGGGTTTGTTTCACTGGACGGGTTTTCTATATTAGATTTTTCAGAGATTATTGCTTGCGAAAATGCGAGTAGGCTGAGGTGGGTGCCATTACGAATGCTGTATTAGGCTTGGCCCTTCAATCCATCTACTATTAGGAATGAGATAAGATTATTAATACCATTGTAACATGTTTAGTTGAAAATAAGGATGACATCCATTGGATAAAATTTAGCTATCCAAATCCGGATTAATAATTTATGTTCTATAATTTATCCGGGTGCTAATAATAGCCTCTTATTTTATATTGGCTGCCAAATGTGCTCTAGGTGATGAATTATTATACCCCTTTTATGGCAAAACCTCTCATTTAAATGACTTGATATTTCAGAAGAAAACTGTAAGGCAAACATCGGTGAGTAAGCTTCAAGCTCAATTTGGTGAGGTAAAAGTTGTATCAAATTTTTGTGATTGTTTCTGCATGATAACAACTGCACAGATTCCCTGAAACAGCTTTACACTATTAAACAGGTTGCTGTTAAGGAGTCCTCTAACTCGATCCCAAAGCCTGAAGCATCACTTAAAAAAGATCCTGCTCCTGCAAGTATACCAGATGCAGCCTCTATCAACTCTTTCATGACCCAAGTATCTGATCTTGTCAAGTAAGTTGATGGCCTTCCTTCTGTTGTGATTTTATTTTGTGGCTATAACAGTTGGATGTCAGCCTAATATATATGCTGGATTCAATCAGGCTTGTTGATTCTAGAGATATAGTGGAGCTTGAGCTGAAACAACAGGACTGTGAGCTCTTGATTAGAAAGAAGGAAGCTCTGCCTCTTCCTCCTACACCAGTTGCTGCAGCACAACCTGCTTACTATGCTGCCCCACCCCCACCTCCACCACCACCACAACTGCAAACAGCTGCTGCTGCAGCTCAAGCACCATCAACTTCAAGTCGAGCCCTTCCGGCTCCTGCCAAGGCAAGCGCCTCATCTCATCCACCACTCAAGTGTCCTATGGCTGGGACATTTTACCGATGCCCTGGACCTGGTGAACCACCATTTGTCAAGGTAACTTGGTTTGGTTAAGACACTTGTGTTTTCTGACCAAAATCTTTCTTGAGTGGCTGTAACGCATCTTAAATATCCAATTGTAGGTTGGTGATAAGGTGCAAAAGGGTCAGGTAATTTGCATCATCGAGGCTATGAAATTGATGAATGAAATTGAGGTATGAACAGCCTCACCACCGATTTCATCTTCAACTAATGTTTGAATTCTCAGTTTGAGCCCACTCTTCAAAATACATTTTAAATAATATTTCAGGCTGATCAGTCTGGTACTATAGCTGAGATACTCGTGGAGGATGGAAAGCCAGTTAGCGTGGACATGGTACATCTTTAGTCCTATCTCCTCCATATTTTCTATTTTCAAAACATCTTTTCCTTTTTTTCGCCGAATTCTGATTCTGCTTTTTTTTATCTTGCAGCCCCTTTTTGTCATATCTCCCTAACGCCTCTTAAGGGAGATAAATGCCTAGTTTATGGTTTTCATAGTCCAAGTGCCTCCTAATTCATGTGATGTTTGGATCAATAATTTCAAAGGATATTATATGTTTTCAGTGACTGCTGTATTTTTGCTCAATACATTCTGGTTTTCTTAAACATATACATATTTTCTTGAACATTTGAATGTATGTGTTCATTAAATTATGAGTCACATACACCTGCTGCAATGAAGCAGCTGCATTTTGGAACTACTAGCATGAATAAATGACCACCCCGGGCACTTCAGAAGTTTCTCTGGTTGGTGTATATACAGACCAAACATGTATCTAAGAGACTCCCCAGCTAGATAGATATCCATGCCCAGCTTCTTTGTGCCATGAAACCTTGACTCACTGAAATGTGGCTGTTGGGTACTTTTGACCTGAAGCATGTTGCAGGGCCGTCATGTAAATTGTCCAGGCTAGAAATCATATAGTGCCTGGACGAGTGAACATGGCAAAATCCCTTATCCTTGGCAGCAAGAGAAGAAAAACCAGCTGGTCTTCTTACCAGTAGGGGTGACAGCAGCAGGAGTAATCATGGCCACTTCATTGTGCTGAGTGGTTTTGGGGGATGCCAGTTGGGATTTCTGCTTCTTTATCTCAGCTGCACCCAACTTTTCTAGGCTATTTCTTCCACCGGCGTTGTCTAATCTGAAGGAGATTACGGTAAAGTTATCTACCATATTAGAAAGTAGAAACTAGCTGCCTGAGTAAGTATCAAGGCTACAAAATATTGAACTGCAAAATCTTCTTTTTTAATCAAGCTATGCATGAAACCACAGTGAATGATGTTACCTAGCGAGGAATTGGAATACAAGAGATGAAATGTAAAACATGAGTGTTAAACAAATGGCTGCTTCTGTAACTTACATTGGAAATGAGAAAGGCTGCAATCCAGAATGACTTCCGGTAGAGTTGTGGTGAGGGGTTGAAGAAACACCAGAACCATCTGCACTTGTTTCCTCGCTTTCCTTTTTCTGGTCATCCAAGTTCTCAGGCAAGACCAAGCTTCTACTTTGATTCAACATAATTTTGTGTTTTTGCCCATCCACTGCTTGAGCCTGACTAGCAGGGCTTGAAAGATGTATCGTATCATCGTACTTGGTCAGCTCTTGTGACTTGTGAAAAAATGTTGGATGGTCCCTGTTAAAGCTAGCATTTCCCATTTGAATACTAAACAATGACTCATTTGAGGCCACACTCCATTCTACAGGTATCGTGGATTTACTAGAAAATGCAATCCCTGGAATCCTATTCGGATCATACTCTCCTCCCGTGGAACCTATTATAAGTTGAGGAGGAGGAGGTTGCATGGCAGGATTTTTATTCCTGCCAGTGCTTTCCAATTCCCCAGACGCGGCCGATTCTTTCAGTCCTCTATTATGTGTTCCTTTTGGATTGTGACCATAAAGGTTCATGGTATCCAGATCATACTCAACTATAAAAGAATTGAATGGAGAGCTTCTAGCAGTACTGGGCTGTGAAAAGGCTGCACTTTCATCTTGAGTGGCAAGAAAAACACTTCTAAAATCCCCATTCCTTCCCATGCCAGAGCTATTGTCTCTAGCATTGCTCATTATGAAACACCCTCAGGGCCTCAAGCGTCTAAGATTAACTCAGTGCATCAGAGAGAGAGAGGAAAAATAAAAGAAAGAAACAACAAAGCATATGTTGAAGCAGGGAGCTAATTTGGGCAACAACAATTAACCAAAGTATGAATATATAGAAGCAGGGAGCTAAGATTTAGAGGGAAGAGATTGGCCTGAAAATGAGTTTCAAGATTCAACATTTGACAATGAATCAAAGGAATCTGATCAAAAAACATGTTAGTCCTCACCATCAAAATTCCTCTCCAAGGAAGATGAAAGAGGTGCAGGTGGAGGTGGAGGGGAGAAATAAAGGAGTCAGGTGTAACAAAAATGCTGTTTGTTTCTTGTCTGAGATTTTGGAGCTGGACAGTTGTTTGCTTAATCATCTCTTCTGTGCAAGTAATGTCTACAACAAACATGGTCTGTTAGCAGAGTCTGTTAGTGGCCATGCTATTCTTGGACCTTGTCGTTTCTTGTCTTTTAATAATACATACATACAATTCTCCTTCTCACTTTTTTAACAATCACATTTGCATAATTTTGTGCCTCCACCCACTAACCAGTAACCATATCATCTAACATATGTTCGTGGGTATTCGTTTCATTGAGTTGTATGTATATTCATTTCGAGCATTGCACGTGTTCATTTCAAATTAGTGTCATTACATGAAGAGAAAGTTATTTTTCAATGAACAAATTCTTCATTTTCATGAATTGTATAAAATGTTCATCATCTATCATTTAAATAATCCTTGGTGAACTGATTATTCAGCTTAGCAAACTAAGAGTTTGTTTTGTTGTTCTTATAGAGCTTTATTAAAAGTTGATATCTTAATATATTAAGCATATCGACGAATTCATCCTCTTATTCAGTCAGAGGCACCCAACAACAACAACAACAAAATTGTAAAATTCATCGAGAGAGCGGTTGGCAGCGTGTTCGGCAAATTCTTCAACTAAAATTGCATCATTCAGATCGACGAATTGCAACCCCTGTAAGGACGAATCGCAAGCCCTATAAAAAGGGTCAGATTCATCACCTAAAATCGCAGCCTTCAGTCTAATGTTTCTCACTTTGCAGTAGCTCCAGATGCAGTCACTCTAATTCCAAATCAGATTGATGCCCTAACAAAGAAGCTGAATGGCCTGCATATGAATCAAATGAACCATGTGTCCACCCTCACTCCTTGTGGCATGTGCTATGTACAGGACCATGACGTTTAAGATTCTCCATTCCTGTAAAATTCTTCAATACCTGATAAAGTGAATTACATTGGTGGAAGAAACCAGGGAGGCTATGGGCAGAAGAACAACTACAACCCGACATATTCGCCCAATAACAGGAACCACCCAAATTTCCTCTACCTGAACAACAACCTCATTTCTTAAGGTTATGAGCCCAAGACGCAATATCAGACATACAACCCAGGATATAATAGAAGACAGGGAGATAGACAGCAACAACATCAACAGGCCCAATAACAGAGACTGGAACCACATGTCAGCAACAGTGATCTTTTGAAAGTCATAGAAAGCATGAAGAATGAGACAAATGAGCGACTGGATAAATGTGAGCATCATTATGGCATGCTCAATAATAGGATGCAGCAGATAGAAACTCAAGTCCGGATGGTTGAGACACAAGTTGCGCAGCAAGCCAAAGCTGCACCTAGACCATATGACACTCTTCCTTCAAAACTTCAATCAAATCCTACAGATCATTGCAATCACATATTCATGGAGGAACCTGAAGAGGATGAGATTGATGGCACACATAAAACGACTGGTGGAGACTTTTCTTGTAATTCGATTATACTCCGTAGTGGGAAGAAAGCCGATAAGGAAGTAGCTACACCAAACATCATCACAAATGAAGATGACCAAATAGCAGAAGAACAGGCAGAGAAACCCAAGGAAAGTTCTGAAGATGATAAATATGTTGCACCTCTTGCCTATCCACAGAAAAATTCATATCCTCAGCGTTTGGTCAAGTTCAAAGAAGACAAACAGTTCAACAAATTTGTAGAGGTAATCAGAAAGTTGTACATTACTATGCCTTTTACTGACATGTTGACCCAGGTACCATCACATGCAAAATTTTTGAAAAATGTCATCACAAACAAAAGAACAATTGGAGAGAAAGAGACGGTGGTGCTGAGTGCGGAATGCAGCGCGGTAATTATGAATAAGCTACCAAAGCTCAAAGACCCAGGGAGTTTCACAATCTTATGCATAACTAATCATGTCACCATTCATAATTGTTTGTGTGGTTTAGGGTCTAGTATTTCTCTCAAGCCACATTCTCTCAGTCTTAGGCCCTTATCTCTCCATGTAGTTGACAAAACACCTAGGTTTCATCAGGCACAATTGAGGATGTTCTAGTTAAGATATGAGAGTATACTATTCTTAATGACTTTGTGATATTGGATATGGAAGAAGATGTTGATATGCCTGTTATCCTTGGTAGACCCTTTCTAGCTACTATAGGTGCATATTTTGATGCTAGGAGTGGTAACATAGAACTCAGTTTAGGGCCAGATAAAATTGTTTATAATCTAGAACGAGCATGCAAGGGCCGTAGCAAAGGAGATGAGTGTTTTCACATTGATACTGACTATCCTTTTGACCACTTGGACTTTCCAGTTCAAAAGCGAAGACCCCCTGGATGAGCTGCTGAAGAGAGACACCATCATGCTAATGGAAATAGAGGAGTATACCACACCAGAAAGACTGAAAAAGCAATGCAGGTAAGGAACTTGTTCAGGTAAAGATGAAACCTCTACCAACAAGTCTCAGGTATGAATTTCTTGACTCAGATTTGTAATATCCTATCATCATTAATTCTGCATTAGACAATGAGGAGACCCAAAAACTATTCCATGTACTTAGGAAACATAGGAAAGTACTAGGTTACTCCATCTCTGACCTGAAAGAAATTAGTCCTAATGTTTGCATGCATAGTATCCATTTAGAGGAAGGTGCTAAATCCTGTAGGGAACGACAGAGAAGACTTAACCCAACCATGCAGGAAGTGGTTAGAAAAGAAATTATTAAATTATTAGATGTAGGAATCATTTTTCCTATAGCCACTAGTGATTGGGTTAATTCTGTGCATGTGGTGCCAAAGAAAGGGGGTATGACAGTTGTAAAAAATTATAAGGGAGACTTGATCTCTACTAGAACTGTAACCGGATGGCGCATGTGCATTGATTACAAAAAACTAAACAAAGCCACCAAGAAAGATCACTACCCGTTACCCTACATTGATTAGATGCTAGAAACATTAGTTAAGCATAAATACTATTGCTATTTAGATGGTTATTCAGGTTACTTCCAAATTCCCATTAATCCGGCAGATTACGAAAAGACTAAATTCACATGTCCTTTTGGTACTTATGCATACAGACGAGTTCCATTTGGATTATGTGCTGAACCTAATTCTTTTCAAAGACGCATGAATGCCACTTTTTATGGATATAATGAGAAAATAACAGAAGTATTCATGGATGACTTTTCTGTATATGGCGATAGTTTTGATGATTGTCATACTAATCTTTCATTAATATTGAAAAGATGCATGCATTATGATCTTGTACTGAATTGGGAAAAGTGTCACTTTATGGTCCAGAAAGGAATTGTCCTTGCTCATAAAGTATCACATAAGGGTATTGAGGTAGACAGAGCTAAGATTGAAGTTATTGAGAAATTACCTCCGCCGACCAATGTCAAAGGAGTGAGAAGTTTACTTGGACATGCCGGTTTCTACCGACGGTTCATCAAAGACTTCTCCAAAATTGTAAGACCCCTTACTAATCTCTTGTGCCAAGATACACCATTTGTTTTTTATCTTGACTGTCTTAATGCTTTTCGTAGGTTGCAACAGGCACTCATATATGCGTTAATAATTCAACTTCTAAATTAGAATCTACCATTCGAATTGATGTGTGACGCAAGCGATTATGCGATAGGAGTGGTCTTGGGACAACGCGTGGACAAGAGATTGCATGCCATTTATTATGCTAGCAAAGTCCTGAATGGAGCCCAAGCGAACTACACCACTACAAAAAAGGAGATGCTTGCAGTTGTCTATGCGTTCAAAAAGTTCAGACAGTATTTGGTGGGGTCAAAAGTCATTGTCTACACAGACCATTCAGTAATCAACATCCCCAATAATCCTTAATGGGCAAGCGTGAGAATGCTCCGCAAGTGATATGATGACATTGGTGCATTTCAAGGGTTGTAGATTGAGGGATTCATATACAATACGTGGTATGACATTATAGCTGCTCCCAAGTCTAACATGCCTATATTCAATAGCTTTCTATCTATAATGTATCACACGGTAAACATACATGGATCATTGCACTTCGGTGGTAGCATGTTGGCTAACATTATAGCATTAAAGCTTACATTTTTATCTTCTTTCATCCATTTGTGTTTAGTGCATAGCTCCTTCAAGAATTTTGGATACTTCAGGATTTGTTAGAGTGCTTTGATTATTGAAATTTTGATTTCCTCTTTTGGAAACACTTCCCACACTTTGTCGTTATTAACTGCTTTCTTCGCAGTCTTAACCTGAGATGAAAAAGGGAGAAGAGGTATAGAGTAATTTTCTGATGAAACTAGATCAGAAAAAATATGTGTCCCTACAACTGGAATTGTTTGAGGGAGTGGTCGCGTGTGCACGTCCATATTCACTTCTATATGTGGGCTCTAGACCTATGTTAGAAATTTACTGGCCTCACGCTCATATAGTTTCCCATCTCTATGCGAGGTTGTGCATGATCTCTATCTGAAATGGCAGATAAATTGTTTTCTGGCACTTTAGTTTTCAAAATATGTTTTTCACTCCTCAAGGCCACTTGCATTCACTCCTCAAGAAACTTTTGAATTCTTTTGATTTTGAAGCAATTGAAATATACAAGACTCATTTATCAATAAAAATGACAAGCTCCATTCATTAAGAATGAAGGAGTTAACTTATGGAAAGTCGTATATAGTGATGTACGACACTTTAAGTATAAAAAGTTAGAAAGGGTTTTATATAGTTCCATAAATTTACTAACTAATGTATTAAAAATGGTTAAGTATATATTATATGCCATAAACCATAATTCTATGAATAGTTGAAGGAACTAGAAAAGGAAATTTTAAAACCAACCGGATAAGAAGACTAAATCTCTTTGATGCGTGAAATATTTGAGTTCAGAAATTTATGATCATCAAATGAGTGTCAAATAGTTTCACTATTACTCATTCTAGAACATCATATGCTAATGATGTGTTTGAAAGGATATATCAAAATTTGTTGAACATAATTTGATCATTGATGAATCATATTGATCTTCAACTAAGCTTCAAGGGTATGTCCAAAGACTAACAAATATGGACATTTAGAGCATCACAACTTCTTGGGTGCACTGAAAGCACCAATCGATGTGTACTGTCGCTAAAAAAAATGATATTTTATGTTTTAATTCGACCATTCAACGGAGCCCAATATAAACCTCAAAAGTTGAAAAAAATATCAGAAAAAATATTTTATTTCGTAAATACATTATCTAAATTTTTATTAATTAGTTATACATTTTTATTCAATTTATTTAAGAAGAAGCTGAAATTTTATTTAAAAAGTTTTCACAGTCATGAATGGCTAAAAGTACAAGATTAACTTATTTATTTCACTATAATATATCTCATTTCCACATTTTCTCTCAACATCTAATATCATTTCATTAAGAAAATAATCCAAATTGGCCATGCCTACATTTCACTTCAACCCCATCTCCCTTTCTTACCGTTATGACAGTTAATTGTGCATTTATATTTCTTACAAAAACCATGGCAAAGGTAAATCCTAATCAGACGAATGTAGGAAATTTTCAAAGGAGAGGAAAGTCAAATCTACTATACAAAAAGCGGTAACGGAGACTTATTCATCAGGAAGCACGACTCAAAGCAGACTTGATGTGATAATTGTAGCCCCGAGAGAGAGAGAGAGAGAGAGAGAGAGAGAGAGAGAGAGAGAGAGAGAGATTGCTACGAATTACAATTGAAAAAGAAGACTTGAAGGTCAGCTGATCTGGAAAAAGGTTCCTTCCTTTTACTCTCTTCTTCGTTTCCGCACTGTAAGCTACGTATAAGTATATCTGCCTTACCACCGATGTTCTTGGGATCTACGGGTGCCACTCCCCTTGGATTTGTTTGTATGTTTTGATCTGGACCCTGATTTCCTTTTACGTTAATTGTTTCCGTAGCAATTGGGAAACTGGGTTAAGCTGTGCTTTTCCGAGGTCTTAGCATACGCGACTTCTTCAATTTGGCAGCTAGCCAGCTTGTGTAGATACAAGTATCTGCTTCACTTTTTTGAGTTTCTTAGCCATGGAGGATGGCAAGTGTATTATGACTTGGGACCTCCTGGGAGGAGAGCATGACTTGATTGCTGCTGCGCAACATCTTGTCCAGGCCCTGGCTGCCAAGAAGAATTTCACTGACACTGAGAGGAAGTTACTAGCTGAAATTGGCGCCCAACTCTGCACCCTGGCTGTTAGAGTGGAGCCCAATGAGGTGAAGGAAGTACCGGATGTAACCTATATCGAAGAGAGGCTTAATGCGGTTGAGGTCAGGATCAATAACTGGGAAGCTGACCAGTCTATGCTTTGGGAGTGCGGGGAAGAGGAAGTCTCCCTTTATTTGAACTGTGTCAATGAAACGCTTGAGATAATTTCAAGCCTAGAGCAGCAGCCTTTCAGGGAAGGTGTGGATGACAGTCCTCTTTTGAGGAGAGTTCATGATATCCTTCAGATTGCTATGACAAGGCTGGAAGACGAGTTTAAATACATACTTTCTCTTAATCAGATACCATTTGAGCCGCAGGTCGTATCTTTTCGATCAAGTGAAGACGACATTTGTGTAGATGAAAGCCTGATGAATTCTTTCGAGGATGACTCAAGAGAAGTGATCCTAAAAGAGAATTCAGGCCGCTGCTCTGAGGAGCACAGCATTGACTTGGTCAATCCTGATGTGATACCCGACCTCAGATTGATTGCCAATTTGATGACGAGTTCAAACTACCATCATGAGTGTACCAATGCTTACATTTCGCTGCGCAAGGAAGCCTTGGAGGAGTGCTTACTCAATCTTGAAATTGAAAAATTGAGCATTGAGGAAGTGTTGAAGATGGAATGGGGCTGCTTGAGCTCTAAAATTAAAAGATGGATACGAGCTATGAAAGTGTTTGTCCCGCACTATCTGACAAGAGAGAAGTATCTCAGCGAGCAAATTTTTGGTGATAGTGGACCAATGAGTGTTAGTTGTTTTCTCGAGTCATCCAAACTATCGATTTTACAGCTACTTAATTTTGGAGGTGCAATAGCAATAGGTCCTCACGAGCCAGAAAAACTGTTTCGAGTTCTAGATATGTATGAGGTCCTGACAGACCTGGTTACTGAGATTGATTCCCTGTTTGCTACTGAGGATGGATCTTCTGTGAGGATAGAGTGCCATGAGGTATTAGAGAGATTGGGCGACTGTGTGAGATCAACGGCCATGGAGTTTGAGAATGCTATTGCAACAAATGTTTCCACAGTGCCTTTTGCTGGAGGTGGAATTCATCATCTCACCAAGTATGTCATGAATTACATCAGGCTACTCATCGATTATAATGCAATCCTCAACTTGCTTTTGAAAGATTGTCAGAAGGAAGATGTAACTCTTGCGCAGACTGCAAAAGCTCCGACCATGAAACTGGATAATGAAACTGACTGTTCTCTTACAACCTTGCCAATGGCGATATACTTTCGCTCTGTCAGTTGTGTGCTGGAAGCCAAGCTGAATGAAAAGTCCACGTTATACAAAGATGCATCCCTACAACACTTCTTCATGATGAATAACATACATTACATGGCTCAGAAGGTAATGAATAGTGAACTAAGATCTCATTTTGGAGATGAGTGGATTCGGAAGCACAACTGGAAGTTCCAACAGGAAGCCATAAACTACGAGAGAGCTAGTTGGAGCCCAATCCTTGCATTGCTAAAGGAAGATGGACTTTATCATGCAGGGTCCAAGTCTATATCAAAAACTCTCCTTAAGGAGAGATTCCGCACTTTCCACCTTGTTTTCGAGGATATTTACAAGTCTCAGACCTCATGGGTTATATCTGATCCGCAACTTCGGGAGGACCTTAGAATATCAACATCCCTGAAGGTAATCCAAGCTTACCGCGCGTTTCATGGTAGGCATGTTAGTGAGATCGGTGAGAAGTACACCAAGTACCATGCAGATGATCTAGAAGAACTCATATTGGACCTATTTGAGGCTTCCCAGAAATCACTGCAAAGCAGCCATAGAAGATGATATGAGGCATTATTCTTCTGATAATGGATCCATTGTTCATTAATTTTGTTTTTGTAGGAGGTTGGCGTTTCCCATCATTGATTCACCCAATCATCAACTCATTCAAACTTTTGAATTTCAGATTTCAGATCTTCAAACACAATCCCACATTTATAGGGTGAACTAACCAATCGAATTTTTTATTCGGTTAACCAACCGCCAAAAGTATTAACCATTAACCGAACTGAATTTTCGGTTAAGCGGATATTCGGTTAATCGAAAATTCGGTTAATTTAACTGATTAACCAAATAATCAAAAATTTGGTTAAGTTAATATTAATATTATATTCAATATTTTTTATATTTAATTTTTATTAATATTAACGATTTTATAATTTTATATTTCATTTTAATATTAATATTAATTTTATAATTTTGTTATATTTAATATTAATACTTTTATTTTTATTTAGTTAATCGGTTAACCGAAAATATAAATAACATTAACCGTTAACCGAACTGAATTTTTCGGTTAATGATTTTAACTGTATAGTGAACACCCCTGTCTATAATGACCACTACAGTTGGACTTTGAATTATTCATATTGGCAATATTTGTACTTTTTCTGTCCCTCAAAAATATCCTCATCCAATTTTATATATATTAGAAAAATTATTTTTATAATGGTGCATCCTCCTAAATATCAGTTGATCATCAAAAAGTAATGTTGAAAAATAAGTTGGTGCATTTAATGACAGGGTATATATATTGTTTCATAGGAGTGTAAATAAAAATTAATAAATCGTTGACAAATTAATCTGAACTTTTGGAGTGCTTGTAATTTGGTTATTGTTTCAATTTTTAAAAAATTTACTATTAATGATTCGGTTTGATTTTTCAAATTGAACCGAACTAAATCAAGCAATTTCACTATATTATAGATCATGTAAAAATAATTAAGTATAAGTTATAAATTAGTGCATTTATGTTATTGTTTATATAAAAAGTCTCCTATTTAGTAAATAAAATGGTAAATAAAGTTCATAAAAAAAACTTAAATTGAACCATATGGTTTGGTTTCTTAAAGCTAACGGTTCGGTTCAGTTTGGTTTCAAAATTTTTAAAACTGATTCAAACATTTCAATTTGAATTTTTATTAAAAATCAAACCGAACCGTATCGTTACACCTCTAATATTTCAAGCATAAAATATTATTTAGGAAGTTAGTGGACATGTTATAATTCGTGTTCACATTTATGTATTATAGTCGTTTTGAAATACTTGACATTTTTATTTTTTGGATGATGATTTAACTCGTCAATTTTTATTGGAATCTTATGATACTATGTTAAAAATGCACTCTACTAGTGGAAGTAGGTGCAACTCGAAAGAGTTTGAAAGACACAGTGAATAGTATAAAGAAAGTTATAACTATTCGTATAGTGGCACTTCATAGGTCCAAAAGGCTAAGTTGTGAACATATGCAATATATTTTCTAAAATTCAATACTGACATCTATTATGAATAGAAGAAATAGAACTTATGAATTACAGAGAAGCAATGATGGGCCCTAACTCAGAGAAATGACTTTATATTATGAACGAAACATGTAGGGGTGTTCAAAATTCGGTTTGAACCGGAAAATGACCCGGAACCGGACCGGAATGAATCGAATCCGGTCCGAACCTTTTTTTAATAGGTTATTATTATGCTCATCATGCAAAATGGGCTAAAGAGGCCCATGCTGCGTACTGGCCGCAATAGGAGTCACTATCTAGGCGAGGCACACACAACCGAGTCGCTGCAGACCTGTCAGCTTGCGACCCAGCTACCGCCTGCCCGCTGTTGTATGAGGAAAGCAACAAGACTAGCGCACAAGGCTCTAGACCAGACTAGGAACCTGACTGTCGAGACTGCTCGAAACTGCAGCCAACTTTGCTCGCACCAGACGCAGACATCCGCGTGCCTCCACGCATTTTTGAAACTCGCCAGGGAGACATAGCGTTTGGCCACGGTTAACCAGAACGAGCTCCCTCCGGCGACGCTGATGGGTGGTGCACTGCTTCACGTGAAATTTCCGGCACTGCAGGAGAGATCTAACCGCCCATAGGCCCCGCCTCCTACGCCCTACAGCTTCACGGCAAACCGTGCCGCACTTGGACATGACCACGCGATCTGACGAAAGCAACAAGGGAGGAGGGTGTTTGACTGTCGCAAACACCGAGCCAATACAGAGGCGTCGGGCGAGATAAACCCGATGCACCGAAGGCTGGAAACCGGCTACAATTGGCCAAGCTCGTTCTCCCCCAGAGATAGATGTGTAGTGAGGGCATCCGGTTGATAGGATCGGACTTTGGTGCGTATACGCTCCAAGGTGCCCTCTGACTAAGCATCTGAAGAGAATCATCCGGCTCGGCGTCGCAACTGCAAAAAGATACTCTCTTATAAGGCACAGAGACCAGACCTAGGGTCAGCCGCTACGCAGCGCCTCGGTAACGTAGCAAGGAGTTGGCCAGTCTCCAAACAGTAAGCAGAGACGGCTAGCAGGAGGTGTATCGGCATGTGCATGCGCATAGAGCTCTGAACCATGGCGAGGCATGGCGAAGGAAAATCAGCTGCATCAGTACTATGACCTGACGCATTGACTCCAATCTCTAGAGGCCACATGAGGACGGCTGAGCAAGAATGAGAGCGGGCAGGTCAGGCTAGACTTAAGGCGAGGAGGGTAGACTGAGGAGGGTAGGCCGAGGAGCGGTTGACTAGATCCGGCAGGGTTTAGATCTCACGTAAGGGGCAGCTAACAAGTGGGGATGGCCTAGGATGACGGCTGTGAGGAGCGGCAACAGGGCCTCCTAAAGAGTGGTGCCAGGGTGGTGACGGGGTCGGGACACTACCCAGGTCGGAACTGCGCGAGCTCCAGCGGGGACTCCCAAAATGTTAGGGCCTTAAGGCCTGATGGATGGTGAGCTTTGTCTTGACAGGTCGGGGTAGTGACATGCGAGGAGAAGGGTCTGTCCCCACCCTTCCCCTCCACCTGAGATTCTTAGAGAGAAATTGGATAAAACATTTTTAGAGAGATCTTCTGTAACTTATTGCATCTCTACTTCCTCAATCATGTACTTCAGTGTCTTCATATCATGAATCAAATGTTGATGATTTGTTGATTTATGCTCCTTTATAAGTAAGACTTATAAATAACAGGTCTTATCGTCATGTTCCCCTTGAACAACTGATAAACCGTTTACTAAATCACATGCTTATGTGATGTCGGTTTGAGTGGGATCATGTGTTCGTGTTTCGTAGCTCATTGACATCATGTTATTGCTTAGATAATGTGTAACTCTCATTCCATGAATGATAAATTGTTTATAGATCATCAATTTCGTACTTGATTGTGAGACTCTATTTAGTAGAACAACATCATTCTAAAATGTTATTAGTCGATAATCTTTGTCTTGAAAGTGATGATTGCTAAAACTATCATGTGGATTAATTAATGACCATGTTTTACAGGTCATTGGTATTGGATACCAAACTAATGACATGAATACATATTTGGGTATATGTATTGGATCGACCCACTATTAAGATTACTATAAAAAAATTTGTATTATCAGTAAATCTTATAGTATATGAGTGTAGTTTTTGACTTGAGTTGGTTATATTTTCCTACTTGAGGAATAACATGCTTTGATATCATCAAACACTAGTAAAAAAATCCGGTAATTATAAAACTGATTATTGGGTATGTTATGAATCTTGATGAGGAATATGAGCCAACAAAATGGATTTGTCACTCTCATATGATGAGGAAAATATCTTTGGCCCCTCAATAACTTAAGATTGAGAAATGTATGCTTGTGCTCAAGCTGACTGAAAGTCAGTCGTTTGATATGTCAATCTTACTCGAAGATCGAGAAACGCAAAGGAGCTAATAAAGATAACAAATCATCCTTTCTTATGCTCATTCAAGATATTGTTGGATAAAAAAATTATTTGTAACCGGTTTATGTGCAAATGAGATTGTTAGAGTCTTCCCATTAAAGCAGTTAATTCACTCATATTGACTATGATTTTGATTACCTCAAAAATTAGTTATTCTTAATTAGGGATCATAATGTCTTACTAAGGACCATTTATGATCAATGAGCTTTTGTCCATGGTTAATTAAGAATAAACCATTAGGGTCGCACACGCCTGATTTAGATGAACCAAATGGATTAAATCCATGGATATAACCATGAGTACTACCCATTGGGCTGGGCCCACGAGCTTAAATCCAGTAAACTGACTGATGGACTTGGTCCGCGGGCCGAAGCCCAAAAACACGATTCTCGCTATAAATAGAAGTTTAGAACTTTAGTTTCAAAGATGACCGACATCACACATGAGAGGGTCATTCAGGAGCTAGTACTCTAAAAGGCGCGGTATCCACTATCCGTGTGTGGATACCGTTAGAGATGCGGTATTTGACGCATTCACCAAAGAGGTAATCCTAACCCCTTCTTTTGGCTGTTTCAATTCAGATCTATACTTGTGTCTGACAATTTGGATTAAAACTTATAAAAGTAATTATCGGATATTTCGAATCCGGACTTACGCCGCGTGTACACGATCCTTAACACATAAAACTTCAAACGACCAGGGAAAGAAGAAGACATATTGCAGTTTTAATTCCTGGGCGAACCGGGGATCCTATGTCCGGTTTCATCTCAATTGTCTAAATGTGGCGCTTCATTATGTGCTCGAAAGCTAAACACAAAAAGAGAAGCTGAACACAAAACGAGAATCAGATCTCTAATTTTTCACATTAATACGATTTGCGATTTGGCTTAGTAAAAAAGCTTAGAGAGCATGCTCACTCAAGCAACGAATTAGATCTCCAGCTTTACATAAGCAAAACGCCAAATAAATCTCCAGTTTGACACACTGGCACAGGTCATGTCATCATGTCGAACCAGATTAATCGAGCAGATACAGAAAATATTTTTAGAGGGGTTAATTATAAAAAAAAAATAGATTTTGTAACTATATTTATGATATATTTTTAGTTTGAGATGAATATTTTTAAATTTTAAGAGAATTAGTTATAATATTTTTGAACTTCATATCCAGAGCATATAATCAAAAATTATTTTGTTTTGAGCCGGATCATATGACTCCACTTACCTCTTCATGAGTCCCCCGCTCTATACCATTATCAATTTTCTTAAAGAAAAACGTCAATTCCATTTTTGATTTCAATCAACTTTGGTAAAATAGAAACAGAGTAACCAGGCAGTGTACATCCGAAATAAAATAATGGAATGGAGACAAATTGAGAAAAAAACCACTAAACAACACAACGGATCTGGTAAAGAGTATTATTATCTGACGGAATTAGAAATTTTAATTTGGGAATACGGAAATTTTTTTTTAACTAAATGAGGTATAAAAATGAAAAATAATATTTTAAAGCTTAATTGAGGAAATAATTTTTTTTAAAGCTGAATGGGGTGCAACATTAAGAGATATCATATTTTTAAATTTAATTGGAGGTACAAAAATTAAAAATATATTACTTTTATATTAAAATATGAATGTTTGGTCGGAACCTGAGTGGACCGAATGGTATCGTCACTGTTATTATCCATCAAGTGTCTGGGTAAAAATGAAAATCATTCAGTCTTCAAATGTCTTAAAAGTTGAGATAAAAAAAAGGGTAAATTACAAATACATTACCTGTACTTTCACCTGATTTCAAATCAGGTACCGTACTTTGTAATTTTTCAATTCAAGTACTCGAAGGCTAATTTTGAAACTAAAAGAACACTATAATTCACCTTATTGAATGTGGATTCTCATTATCATGCAATAGACTATATAATTTATAGTGTTGGTGTACTAAATCTCATGAATTGTAGTGTTTTTTGTTTCAAAATTAGTTTTATTGTACTTGAATTGAAAAATTACAAAGTACGGTACCTAATTTAAAATCAGGTGCAAGTACAGATAATGTATTTGTAATTTACCCTAAAAAAAATATCTCAAAAGTTTTGATGAGCTTAAAGCAGGATGCAGAGTCAATCTACTGAAGATGATGAGGCTTAATAGACATGAACACAGCGGCATACTGTCTCAGCCTCCTGTCACTACCACCACTATGCCATTCCACCGCCCCAATAACTGGACTCCCCCTCCCCTTCCTGCAACGCCGCCAAGCCATTTGGATGTTTACGGCAGCCCATGTTCTCCAGTGGCTTGAATAATACCTTGCAATTCCTTTCAGCCTCTCATTGACAAATCTGTAGCGAAACTGCTCAGACAAGTAGCGGAGGTGATCTGCGTCGAGGCCAAAAGCATCTGTGGCCCTTGCGCAGATGTATGTGGAGGACGAGGCTGGAAGCCTGTCCACGAAAGGGCGATGCAGGCACCAAGATAGCAACTCATCACCAAAAAAACCCTCCTGGCTCGACTACTGTTGTGGCCACCTTGCCTCTCCCTAAGCCTTGGCTGCTCTTCACGCGCCCATGCAGCAAGAATATAATTCTTTGCACAGGATCCCCTTCCCGAATTATCTGTCCCAAATAATATGAAATCAATTTATTAACTTATTTATTTCAAATATAGATCCAAAGTTAAAACATATGAGTTGGGTTCAAAGAGCATAGGAATATTTTGCACCTTTTCTCCTAGTGAGAAGTAGAGAGGCCTCACTCGGTCACAAATGTTGTCTAAAATGAGGTCATCCAGGTAATGAAATAACGGAACCTAGAGGTGATCGAGTTAGTGTGCCGTGAGAGTTCAACAGTTATATAGCAAAACAAGGGCATGGTGGTTTCACCTTTCTGATTAAATCTAGGCAAAGATAGCGTTTGATGTCACGCCTGAGGCCTTCAGGCCAGTCTTTGATCAATTCCATCTCGTCTTCCCCTCCCATGGCAGCCCAACTGTGCTGCTCAAATTCGTGAACTCTTTGTTGCAGTGGTGATGGCAGCTGTCTGTGCTTCATCCACCACTCCATGTCTTTACGCCTCAGCTGCATTTTCTTCTTTTTCGCCATCACTATGCTCAGGAACACCTTTTCACATCAAATTGTTGCTAGTCCAGATCACAAAACTGTGTGACAATACAAACGTCTAAACTGAATGAGAGAGCGGAATTGTGACTCACTTGAATCTTCCCCACCAGTATTGTGAACAGCGTCAAGCCACCTAACACGCTGCAGATGCTGAAGATCACTTCCCCGACGCTGCTTGTGGGTTCAAGAACATTCCCAAATGTGCTACATAAAACAATCAAACCAGCCACGTACGGTTCAGCATTTCCCATTTAAAAACTGAGGTCAGCGTGTAGCGTTTTATACCTTAAAACAGATAAGCCCCAAAAGATGGGGTAGAAGATCTTAACGGCAGCTGAGTTGCTGGACATAACCTGAAGTGCCGCCTCATAAATCCCATATTGGAAAGGCCCGTCAGCAGCCAAGCACAGGGACAGTGCAGCCCTTGTCGAGTTGTCACCACCAGGTAATCCCGGAGCCTGTCCGGACGATGCAGATTGGTGGGGATGGGGAGAGATATCTATGGAACACACCATTCGGAGGCTGCACTGAGATCTTCGCTGGCATTGCCGCACAACACAAGAGGAAACTCTTTGAACAGCTAGCAAGTACCAGAACCCACCTATAGCCTGGACATGAGAAAACAGCATAAAGAATAATGCGCGCAAAATAAGAAGAACATATTCGTGGGTGTGGTGCGGGTGGCGCTCACATGAGAGGCTGTCAAGTATGCGGCAAAAGCAAGCCCAAAGCCCCACCACGCAGACGCAAAGATGTACCCAGTGACCTTCTGCAGCCTTGTCGTCATAGCAAGGGTGTGGTAAATTTTGGGAACAAACTGGATGAAGAATGTGAGCAACATCAGAAGGAATGCGAGCTCAACCCGCCCTTGTCCGATCAGTTTCGGCACAATCAAACCAGTCACAACCTAAGCAGAGAAAAAGTAAAGATCAGAGTCATAAGCCAAAGTATGAAGTATAGTACAAATCTGACTGAATATCTCGATGCATCTGACCTGAGGTATTGGCAGGATAACAAAAGTGTCAAACCAGAAACCTTTGAGTGATCGGAGATAGTGCGAGGCCACATCACGTGCGTCCCACACGAGCTTCCCACACCCGACAACCAGCGACTCCCTCGAAAGATACGCCAACCGAAATTGCAAGTAGAGGTAGCCAAGCTGCAAAGCATCAACGCACGTCCGGATCAGCACCACCATAATAGCCAGCGAGTGATCTAAGGAGAGGCAGGGTGACCCATTTCGTCCGATGCAGAGAGTGTAAAAGAAGAGCGGATCAACGGCCACAGATACGGCACGGGCCAGCATGAAGGCGCGATTCCACATGCGCACTTGCCTGCTTCTCGGATCCAGAACTCGACCCAACGGCCCCGTTGATGTCTTTGTCGATTTCTGGAACGGTTTGAGCTGCAGACGGCTTCCGATTGGAATTAGGGAGGAGCCAGCGGAGGCCTCCCATTGAGGCTTGTGAGCGGCATCGCATGCGGATGAGTGGAAGACGGGGACCCCGACTTGCGTGCAGGCGTAACACTCGACGGTTTCTTCGCGGCTTTTGAGGGTGCGGGACATGTGAGCTCGCATCATTTCGACCACAACCAGTCTCTACTCCTGCGATCAATCAATGCTGAGAAATCTTATGTGTTGGGTTGTTGACGATCCAGTACCGAAATTGAGAGGACGAGAGAATGATAGAAGCCAGTTTTGGAGAAAGGAGCAAGCTGGGCTGGGTGTTGAAGAAGAAGAGGAAATAATACACAGAGTGCGCTCACAAGCACTACTCTGTTTCAGCGAGCAGAGCAGTGAGCGTGACACTCACGAATCAAAAATTTGTACTCCCTCCGTATCTTTTTTCGCTTTCTTTGAGTTTTACTTATTTATATGATTTTTGAATTTAAATGTGTTCGTATGAAATTCTACTTCGATAATATATTTTTATTATAATTTTATAATATTTATATTTTAAATTATTTACGTTAAAAATTAATATATAATATTTTAAACGACAAGTAACAAAGGAGTGGAGTATCTTTTAACGAGATGGTGCAATTTTTGATAAATCGCCTATGGGCAGCTTTGGGTGTGCAATGAATGGTGTTTCATGGAATGTTCTAAAAAAATGTTTCGCGGTTCATGCTACGCGAGTCAATTAAAAGGAAGGATTAATAGGATGATAATGAGGAGTTACCTAAATCAATAATATATTTGAATAATTAATTATAAAATACATATGAATAGTTTTTAAAAATAATTTTTGAATAATTAATCAGAATCGTTCTAACACCGCCTAACAATCAATCAAGCAGAAACTAGACAATCTAAAAGAATGCCTTTTAGAATAGTGATTTCATTATGCTTCTAAAATCAGTTGTTTCAATATTTGTTATCTATTTTTTAAATATTTTCATATGAATAATTTTCTCAATAATTCAATATTTTTTCTATTTCCTCTGTTCTTATTATTAGGTAATGTTTGGTTTAGTGAAAATAAAAATGAAAAGAAAATGATAGGAGAAGTGCATTCCTCGGATAATCAATCCTATTTTATTTTCGCTACGTTAAACATGGAAAGCCTTAGAGAAAATACTAAAACAGTTTTTAATTTTAACATTTTTTCCTTATTTGCATCAAGTTATTTATCTCTAATTTTTTCTCAACGAAAAAAAAAATTTTTCTCAAATTTTTTCTAAACCAAACACAACATAATAGTTAGATTTAGAAACATGTATGGAAAAAATTTGTAAAGGAAATGAAATTTTCATAAATTGTATATTATTATTTTTTAATTATTTAAGGATGGAAACTCGTAAAAGCAAAGTCATCAAGTAGTTTTTAAAAAATTAAAATTTTAAAAAAATAATTTAAAAGGGGTCCTGAACTACCACCACTTACCTAATTGCGGTTCGAACAACCACGATTTCCAAAAAAGGTTCGATAAAAAAAATTAGACTGATTTCAAATAATGCATAAGATTAATTTATTTGATTTATTAAATAAAATAGATCTTATTAATTTTTTTTGTGGATTATGAATTATTGAGCGTCATTTTGTTTATGTGCACAAAACAATATTATTTATTTTGATAATCAAACGACGTAATTTTCAAAGACACAAATCTAAGTCTTCAGATAATATTAGTTTAGGAGTGTAACAGTAAATTGTATTTCAAAAAATCAGTCGAATTTTTCATCGCATATTTTTTAGAAATCGTTGTAGTTCTGACCGTAATTTAAAAAGTCAGGGTAGTTCAGGGCCCTTTTTGTGATTTTTTTCTAGTTTCCTATCAGACATTTTTTTTACAATTTTCCTTAAACCAAATACACACTCTTTAAATAGATAAATTTTTATAAATTTTCCATTTACTTTTTTTTACAATTTTACTAAAATCAAACATAAATTTTATAAATTTTTTTCCGAAATTTTCTTTCCCTATAATTTTCCGAAGACAGGCAAAATCTTTTCTTTATCAATTTGTTTCTTTATACTTTTTTATGTGATTTTAAAGTAGTGTTAATTAGTAAACTTTTTTGTTTTTGAAGTAGAATTTGATTGATTTTCTGAAGCTTGCCAGATAAGAGTCCGTAAGTAGAATGTTGAAGAAGAAAGTTTAAGAGTTTAAAGGAGGGAGAAAACACAAGATTATGAATTTAAAAATGTTGATGAACTGTGTGCCGAAAATAAATTTGACGATGGTTATTTTTTCTGATTTTTACTTTCATTGACTTCATTTATTTCTTTGATTTTTTACTTAATGTAAATGAATGTCCAATTCAAAAATTATATATGTGGTTTATATGAGTGAATATGAAGTTTATTCAAGATATACATGATCAAAGTTGGAAGATTTATCAAATTGATAGTTGAATTAAGAGATTTGATGGTGAATATTTATAAATTAAATATTTAATTGGGAGATGAAATTGAGTTTAATAAAATGAATATCCAGATCACTAAAATAAAATTAAGTTCATCAAAACAAACATTAGGTTCATTCAAAATGAACATATTCGAGTTTGAAAAATTCAACAATTTTGTTTTTAAATTTAGAGATTTAAGCATAATGGTTAATGAAATACACAATTGAGAAGTAGTTTATTTATTGAAATAAATGAAAACGTCAAAGTAAAAAAATGAAGATTGGGTGCTTGAAATGAAATCTAAGTTCCCTTAAAAAGAATGTCATGATGTACACTAAAATGAATGTTAAGTTAACTTTAAAAGACATTAAGTTAATTAAAAATGAATAAATTGAAAGTCATGATATTCACTCGTTTAATATTGGTTTAATATATTATTGCATCAATTGTGAAATGTTATAAAATTAATTTAATGATCTATAATTGTAAATTTACGAATTTATTCTAAAATAATTAGTAACATTATATTTGGCAATAAGCCAAATACTAATAATCCAATAGAAAATTTTGATTCCTAAATTAAAATGAATCAAAAAGGAATAAAATCTTTCATAAGATAATTATTTCACTTATCTAAAATTCAACTATTATTTCCTTTAAGATCTCACTTACATAGTAGGGGCATTTCCTTTTTGGAGAGTATTATGGCTTTTTCATTTCAACTATTGAATAAGTTATATCTCTTTCTATCTTAAATTGTTATTCATAACGAGTAAAGGTACCCGTCGTCCCGACGGTTCGGTTCGAAAAAAATTAAAAATCGAACTAAATTATTAGTCATCCCTTTTTAAAATATGAAACTGAAATCCGAATGATTAAAGGCACCCATCGTCTCGACGGTTTAGTTCAAGAAAAATTAAAAATCGAACCAAATTTTTAGTCATCCCTTGTTAAAATATGAAACTCTAAACCGAACGATTTTTTAAAATTTGAAACCGAACCAAACCGGACCGAATCTAACCGGACCGATTGGTTCGGGAGCGTCGCGACAGAAATCCTATTCTGTTATATCTATAGATTTAACAATATGATACATTAACTATCATTATACTTTTTGAAATTATTTAATTTTTTTTAATTTATATCATAATACAAAGATCTCTTGTAATTTATATATACTTTATATAAATTTTAAAAACATAAATAAATACATAAGACCATACGAACATCAATGAAATGTGGCGCATAAATTGTGCATTCGTCCTGACTTTTAGACATTTATCACAATTCTAAACATTGTTCCTTAAAATTGTAAAATGCATTCGTTATTTTAATAAAGAAGTGTTTATTATTTATTTTTAGTTAAATGTTTGTCTTGTGTAACTATTATCATGTTGTCTCATTTATACAATTTTTGTATGTATGAAAGGTTCATGAGACAAGATTTACTATAGTTACATGACTCACAAATCACAACTATTACTCAAATTTAGTCAAAGCTCTAATTTACTATATTTATCCGTACAATTGTAAACGTGACACAATTTTTTTTTAATTAGTTCTAATAAATTATAAACAAATGATAATTTTGAATCTCGTCTCATGTAACTATTATTAGTGTTAGTGGCAGATTCAGAAAAATAAATCAGTAGAGTCAAAACAAAATTTTATTATGATTAATATAATCATTTATAGAGGTACATGGTGAATTTTCATATTTTGAAATCGATCATGAATAGTTTCGTTAGAAATAGTATCGTCAAAACAATCATTCATCTACACGATGTCCAATGCTATTCCGCAATCAATTTTTTTTACAATATTCATCACGGAGAATGACGTTCCAACTATTGTTGTTGCTATCAGTAAAATCAATGACATTTTCAACGTTATTTACACCCACTAATACACAATGTCCATTTTTGTCCTGACAATCATCTGACCAAGTTTATTTATTCTATTCAACTTCAAAATTCATCATCTTCACATCCCATATCAATAATGTAGTTATCTAACTATCTGTCACATACCTTGAGTTCAGTTTCAAAAAAATCTAAAGGATAAATTTAGCAAATCGTAAGACCTTATGTCTATCAAAATGAGCAAATATGTCACTTGGGCTAAATAAAACTCATACATCATAATAGTTCCGTGTTTGTCTCGTCAAAATGGTTGTTAAGCTCCACTATTTGTATATCAATTATCGAATAATATCACTCAACATGGTAATGGTATAAATTTGTGATATTATGAGCCTTCGTTCTTGATCTACTAGGCTGCACAATTTTATCACTCATGTCAATTAGCGTGATGTCATTTCTTTATAAAAAAGAACACTACTTCAAAAAGTGAGTCCTACTCATTATTTCTCATGATTTGTAATTTCTCTTTTAAAATCCTGACTAAATCATTACGTTAACAATATCTTAATGTGTCTTTTGTAACGCTTGTGACAATTCATTTGTCACACCAAACACATTCTTCATCAGAATCACTCGAAATAGAAAATCAAAAGTTTTTAATTTTCTAACAAATCTTTCGCTTGAACTCGATGTTAAGAGCTAGCTCGACTTTGACATATTGGTGCTGAAACAATAATTAAAAAAGAAAATAGGACCATTAAATTTAGAAGCAACTCATAATGTGACTGCCAATAAATGTTTGTAGCTTTCTTAAGATTGATTTAAGATTTAAATCCCTTCTTGTAACTAACTCATCATCGTCCATGACTTTCTTAATAATTTTGCCTGCTCATCACGTAGCATATCTTGATGTTTACAAGAAGCTCAAACAACTCCAGTTAAAAACCCAGTCAAATAGAAGCGTGAAGCTACTTCATCATAATTTTTTATAAACACCACAAGAGTTATCTGAAGTTGATGAGCAAAGAAATGAGCATAAAAAGCCGAACTATTCTATTTCACATTAAATTCACGTTGCATATTACTTGCTCGGTCATAACTGTGTCAATGCATCATCGACATGGTTAAATTGCATTTTGTGAATAAAGAGTCTAATGCTCCCTTAAGTGATAAACATGTAGCGTTCGTGACATGCACTTCACCAATTACTCGCTCTATAGTCTCTCTTTTATTGTTCACGCCGCGCATTACAACAGTAATCTGTTCTTTAATTGAAACATCACGAGACTCATCAATTAAGATTGTAAAATAGTCTCCATCAATATTCTTAATAATGTTAAAAATAATGTTACATTAGAAATATTCTTCTAAATATTAGGTGCTATTAATTTGAAATTTTCCAGAGCATTTTGTAAAACAACATTGCGAATTGACTCATTGTTATCAGCAAGAATTTCTAAAGTTTACAAAAATTTCCATTATTGCTTGAACTCTCTAATAATTCATCATAGCCACGAAATGACGAACCTCGACATAGAAGAAATCTTACACAATATGTGGATGCGAGCAAGCGTGTATGATAATCACATATGGCTTTATCGGATCTCTTATGCATAATAATCTCAATATGTTGGTCTTTCTTCATTAAGTTTTTGCACTTTTGCATTGTCAAATTATGCGCACTTTTTTTATTTAATAGATTTATTGATAAAATGGATCTAAAAAGATCCATTTTGTGAGACACCTACATGGTAATTGAGGATCTAAGGAGTCTACAAGATACAAAGCTTGATGGGCCTCGGAAGGCTAGACGCCTAGCAGGCGTGCGTGAAGTGCCTCAAACAGGGATGAAGGGTGCGTGGACTGAGGCAGCACTTGGGACTTAGGACATGGGCCTAAGGGCGAAGCTTAGGCTATTTGGGGCGCTACTCGAGACCAGGACGAGCGACACGAGGAGTAGGCTACCGAGGCAATACACAGACTTAGCGCGACATCCCAAAAGAGCAAGCGCGGGAGACCCAGAACGGGGTCAGCAGTAGAAGGCATGTGGGCGAAGCGGAGAATGAGGGAAGTTGTTCCCGAGGAATATTAAAAAATGGCCATTACTGCACTAGGCACGTACATCAAAGCGCAATGTCAGGCACGTGAGAGTCGACCCAAGTGGCGAGTCCAGCCAGAAGGCATCTCTCAAGGTGTAACATGATGGCTAAGATGCTGCTGACAGAGTGACTTCAGCTAGTCGCCAGTGACACTCAATTCCTTGTTGTTGCACCGTCATCAGGCCAATGCATTAGCAACATCTAAGTACGATCCGAGCTATGCAAACCTCCAATCTAATGTAAGCTGCTCGACGAAGGCTGAATCTGACTGGAATGGTGCCTACTGACGCCTGAGGTGAGAGTGCCAGAGACTAGGAGGCGAGGATGATAGAGAACGAGCTGCCCTTTTCCAAAGGCAGCATGGTCGAATCGACATCGCTCCAGTGGGTCGGACTCCGACGGGCCAGCGCACGCTATCGCCTTCCGACAGGCAGATAGAGAGGTCCATCAGTAGGTGTCGACATCTAGAAAGAGACATGCCAGAAGAGTGAAGTGACCGGCATCAAGGCCAGTTATGGAGGCCAAAGGAGTCGGGGCTCCACATCATGGTAGGGTGCGAGGAGAGGCCAGGCTCTAAGTGACCTGCAAGACACTGGGCAGAGCAAGGTCTGTGCATGGATGCATAGAGCATCGAATCTGACTAGGCGACGGGCACTGATGTGAGAAGAAAAAAGGACGTCGACCTCAGTTATATGGCCTGAGGGGGGGGGAGAGGCTTCAAACGCCAGACTACGCAGTGTGAGAAGTGTGTGTAACAGCAAGAAAACTCACTATCAGCTAAGCATCAGGTGAAGATGGTGAGGCACTAAGGCTAGAGGCGGAGGAGAAACATGGCGGAGCTTGAGCAGGACAAAATTTACATTTGGCGGGCGGGTGCAGCCTAGACCGTCGGTTGCATGGTCGACAATGGGGCATCCCAATGATTAGTGTCAATGACAATTGACTGGTCAGGGCACTACCCAGGCAGGAGGTACCAATACCACCGGCGGGGACTCCTTAACGATCAGGCATAAGAGCTTATGTGGGTGGTTATTGGTGGCCGAAGCTAAACTATTGGGGAAATGCTTGTGCGAGGCAGAGAGTTTGCCCTCACCCTCCTCCCCCACCTCCAGTTAAATTTTTAGATAGAAGTTAGAGAAGTTAGATTTTAGAACGAATTTACCAGTTGAAATAAGAAAGATGGACTAGATATGCATGTCGCACTAGTTGGCCCTCCAATATGCATATCTAGTTAATCTTGCCTGTTTCATACGGTAAATTCTTTTCCAATAAAGACTTATTGCTCCCCTGATTTCTGGTATCTAGTCTAAAAAGGTAGCA
The DNA here is from genome assembly GCA_002312845.1 of Kalanchoe fedtschenkoi. Lineage (NCBI taxonomy): Eukaryota > Viridiplantae > Streptophyta > Magnoliopsida > Saxifragales > Crassulaceae > Kalanchoe > Kalanchoe fedtschenkoi. The sequence continues at coordinate 347,614 of NQLW01000026.1, read as the reverse complement.
ACAAAGACAAAACATTACATCTTTTTTTATATTATATTCTAACAAATCTTTATACTCTGTAAACCAATCCTCATTAAACTTTTGCTTAGATCCTCCAGTATCCCCGTATGGAAATTTATGCTTAACTAGTTGACATGGTTCTTTCAATATGTATGTTCTTCTCACCTTATCCTTAATATTTGGATGATACTCAGATATTTTTCTCAATCTAGGATTAGCGGGTAAGCTTTCCAAGTTAACTTGTGATTCACCCATATTCGAACTATTCACAATATTCATAGAAGTGGGCGGCTATAGATTTTTTCTTTTGTAATATTTATACATCTAAAAATACATATTTAATAATAAACTTTATCAACGGAAGAAAAATTACGAAGAATAAAAAACTTTTAAATTTGTATTCAACTCTTTCAATGTAGTTTTTTTTTTTTCAAAAATAATGAAAGACAATTTATCTGAAAACTTTTTAGTTGAAATAAAGCTCTTATAGTCTAAATTGATTTCTTCAGCTTTTAATTTTAAAAGTGTAAAAAACATAAAAAAAGGCAAGAGTCTGAATCTTCTTCAGGAGAAATTTAATAATTCCAAAGTTTTAAAAGAAAAAACTTAAACCGCTCGATAGAGGAGATGAGCACAAATGAAAATGTTGTAGTGCACTATTGCTCATTAGAAAAATGTACTATGTGGTGATAGTTTGAGGCCTTTTAAAAAAAAAATCTAATTTTATTTTTGTAAAAGTGGACATCGACGCTACTATTTGAAGCGCTAATTAACTAACACAAACTTTTACATCAAAAGCAGCATTTTAGAAAGAGTTAGATGTTGTTAAGAAGTGAATAGAATTTTGCGTGACTAAGTAGCTAACATGAGAGTAATTGGAAGGATTAATTAGATGGTTATTTTGATTTTTATATATTAATATCAGATTTAATAAATAATTAATAAAGATCAAAAAAAGAATATTTAAAGAATAAAGTTTCGAGCAATTAATCAGATAGAAACTGCATTTTAACTCCGTCTAATGATTAATCAGTACCTAAACAGTCTACACTTACTCAGTTTAAACAGTTATAAAAAATTCTTCCTCGACAAATCTGGCACATTATTAAGACAACGATTACCAGAGTCATTATCCGCAGACACACAAATCAACCCTCCGAGAAATGAGGAGACATTTCTTGGGATCAAGACGCACGAATTCATGTTAAGGAAAGACTACATGTAGAGAAAATTCCTAGACAAATGAAACTGAAGCCAATACCATGTACTCCATTATAGCTGGCAGTTTTGCAGCTTGTCAAACTCAGTCATTCATCTCCAGCGACACCATTGTATCTGCATAGGCTAACCAACCAAAGATAGGATATGCAAACCAGTAATCATTGTGTAGTTGGCTTGCCATCTTGAAGAGAGATTACCGTCTCAAATGCCCCCACAAGTGCCTTTACTTTGCTCTTCCTTGTTTCTACAAGTTTGCTGGCCGTCTCCTCGATCACATTGTTAAACAGACCCTGAGCATCTCTCTTATCTTGCACGTCTTGGTGGCGTAAAACAACTTTCCCAGAGCTGCTGCTATCCAAAATATTGTCTTGAGTTGCTTCTACTACCTTTTTAATGCTGCTTTTAGGAACAAAGTTTTCAGCAGCATTATCCTTACGAACCTTGGCCCTCCTGAACATGAGCCTTCTGGGACCATTATTTTCTTGTGTGATGTGAACAACTCTTCCCCTCCTGAATTTGAGTTTCACTGGACCATTATCATTGTTTTGAGAAAAAGTTGTGACAGATTTCTTATGCTTAGCGCTACCTGCGCCCATCAGGTTCTCTTCTTCTTCAACAAGATCATCATTGTCATCGCTTGAATAGTCTTCTTCGCTTTCTGTGTGTATCGAGCCATCCCGGCTTACATCGTAATGGGATGATGTGATTGAAGCCATGATGCTTAATTGAGATTTGGGAGAAGTTGGTGGGCTCAAAGATGGCAACGGCTGTATATCTGGGGCTTCCTCTTCGGCACTTAGCAGGGCTGTGCCTGCGTTTCTCAACTCGTATTGACTTCCATTGTGCTGTGAGGTCATGCTTGACTCAGTGACGCCAGGCAACAGTGGTGGGGTCAATGAAGCCAAAGGCTGCATATCAGGTATCTCATCTTCATCATTTGGAGGTGATCTGTTCCCTGTTCCCAGTTTGATGACATACAAGGTTTTCTCCGGGACAGCATTATCATAAGATACCATTATCTCCTGATTTGCGGATTCAGCTGGGTGGCTAAGATCTTCCTCATTCTTTCCATAACAGACCTTTTTTTCCGCAGCTTCAGCCTCCTCCAGTTTTTCCAGTTGTAATTCTTTATTTTTCATGTTTGTTGCATAGTTAACGGCTACAGAACCGCATCGAGCAGTCTTATTTTCACTTGCCCGCACCTTAGAGGCACCCCCCTCTCTCAAAATTCGATCCCTATTATTATTGATTTTTTTGCTTTTCACGCTTGGAGGAGGAATAGAGGGAGGTGACGTCTTCACCGTTGCAGCCTTCAGTTTCTTAGTACTAGATAGAGATGAAGAATTTTCTCTGACACTTGTAGATTTCGAAGGAGCGGGGGATGAATGTTGTTTTGATAGTGCAGTTGGCTTCAAAAGAAGCGGAGTCGAGGAGGATGTCACCTTAGCCTTTGTGCCCAATTTCAAAGAAGTTGGAAATGATGGCGGCTTTGCTTTTGCATTCGGCTTCACAGGAGCATGCGCAGATGGTGCCTTCACTGATTTAGCCGTCATATTGCGCGTACCAGCCTTATTGCACTTCTTAACATTTTTGGCATCTATTTTGTTTCCAATATCTTTCCCAACCACATCGAGGTCCATACTGTTTATCATGCCATCCCAAGATCCTAAAGGATTGGGCACAATCGCGGGTTTTCCTTTTAGCTTATCCGATTTTGAGGAGCCGGAAGTTGAAGTTGATTTCCTTGCCAATGACTTCTCATTCACAAGCTTTGATCTCAAGCATTTTTTGGGAAACTGCTCTGGAGGTCGGGTTTCTTTCTCACTTGATGCACTTTGTTTGACGGAGGCTTGGCCTGTTTTAGCCTCTGGCAAAATGTCAGGCTTGTGTCTCTCAACGAGAGCAGGCAATGCTGACTTGGGTTTACCTGATCTGTTGACCTTAGCAGTCTTTGCCACGGAAACACCTTTATTTAGGACCACATTTCGGGAATCCAATGGGGTGACTTCAGTTTTTTTCTTCCTCGGCTGCTTTTGCTCAACTGCAGTGGTCTCCTTTCCATACTTGCAATGATCATGGCAGGAGCCAATGGAAGCCCTGAGGTAATTAGGAACATCTTTGCCCAAATCACTTGGGAAAATAGGCAAAGAAATTCTTCTGACATCAGTAGCCTCCGACTTCATTACTGTGTCCAAAGAAACCGTCCTGTTTAACACCATGAATAAAAACTGACGATTGGAACAGCAGAAATCACCTGAAGAATATGTAAACCATAAAATGAATGACAGAAGGGAACAAAACCATTAGGAAGTTACAAATCAGGAACTAAGAAACCACAACAATCCACATATCAAAAACAAAATTCATAAGAAAAAGAAGAAGAAGAGGATCAGAAAGGCATTGAGAAAGACAAATAAAATCATCAAAGGTTCAAGTTAGGTGGCTGGAAACGAATGGGTTGCGTATTCATCGCCCACCCATAACAACATTACGCACACCAAATCGATCAACGAAGTTAAATCGGCATTGGATAATAAAAACAATTGATGCAGAAGTATATAACATCAACCCATCATCAATCATATCATACCGTATGTTAACGCCAGCAAGAAACGGCTAAGTACCTTTAGAAATGATGGATGAGAATGGAAGCTTCAAAAGAAAGCAACCCTAATAGGAGCGGCAGGCATGGCAAAGGCAATGGCATGAATGACGAATACATTTTTTTTCTTCTTATTCGGAGGATGAACTCAGCTCTGGACGAGTTTCGTGTTTTGTTGGCAAAATGGAGAAGTCAATTAGTTGTGGGTTGTTGATTAATTTAAGGGATTAGTTTACAATCCCGACTATATTAAGAACATTCTAGTTTTATATTTTTCTGACTAACTCATTAATTACTTGTTTTTGCTGCTGAAATCAATATTTGTTTCATCAACACATTTTTTGATGGACATGCCAGTATTACATTTCGTATTGAAAAATTAATAAAAATTCAGAATTAATAATAAATAATCACGTGTAAATTTAACTTTTCAACGCAACACGTCTCATTTCCTGATCGGTAATGTAAACACAAAAATGACTCTTGTTTCATCTCTCCCAAAATCTAAAACTATAGTTTGGTTTTTCTAGATAATATTTAATTGAAATTTGTGTGCGTCTATTTGTATTAGGATGATCGTCTCGTATGGATGGGTTGGGTTGATATGATCACGATGACCATGTTTCTTCCCAAGGAAGATATTGACTTGCTTCTTAAAAGTAAAATGCTAGCTTATCTGATATCAAAGGACCAGCAGGATATGACGAGGAAGAGAATGATTATGACTTGTTAACAAGAACTGGCCCCCCATGTACACGAGCTGTTGAAACTAGCTGTTTGGAGTTACCCCCGCTGAATTGTGGAACTTCCTGTCCTCTATTGGCTTCTAACCGAAGTTGTAGTGTGTTAGGATCTTATCGAACGATGGCTGTTTTGTTTTGTTTTTGTTTTTATAAAGAGGATTAATAGTGGGTCTCATTTTTTCTTTTGGGAATTCAGACTCGAAAACTATAACCCCTCTCAGGTGAGGCACTCACCAACTGAAAAACCTCTCATCCCTGATGGGCGACAAGCCATAGTTGTGTATTGCGCGCAAATTCACACTGAATACTCTGATCTGTGGGCGAATTGCATATAATTGGGAATACACCTTGAAGGGGGGAAATGATGGGCCTGCTAGAATTTGTCCGACAAAGATGGGGTGAACCGGACCATGTCCAAGTCGCAGCGTTGCCAAACGGGTTGTTTCTATATAATTTCAACTCACCCAATGAAATGCTCCACAAATTGATGGGTGGTCTCTAGTTATTTTGTTATTAGACAAGTCCTATTAAAGGAATGGAAGCCCAATTCGGAGACGCATAAATCGTTTTCAAAAGAGGTCACGGTTCGGATCAAGTTATCCGGACTTCATCCTTCTTTTGGGGACTATGATGAGACCAAATTGTTCGGTCTATTTTATACATAAATCACCTGATTTTTTACCCTCTAATAGTATTATTTGATGATCTAAGTTATTTTTCATATTACAATCTGAATGTAGGGTTTAACGTGAAAACGTGCTAAAAGAGAGGTGTTTAGAGCCTAAATCGGACAAAATCAGATTGGGCATAAGAAGTCACTAACTGACCGAGCGTTGAGCCACACGCTGGGACTAAAGCCACGTGCGCAGTGAAGTTGCAGAGGAAAGACATGCGCAAAGACATGAAAGAAGCTGAGGACGCTGACATAGTAGTGGCAACACGCTAGGCCACGCGCGATGCGTAGACTGTTTCTAAAATCAGAACAACATACAACCCGATAATCTTAGTGATTTGTGATTATTTTTATTTTATTTATTATTATTTTTAGATTAATTAACATATGGAGCACACTGCCTATTGACCGAGCGTGTGCCCTTATCTGTGACTGCACGCACACCCTTTACACAGACCAAGCGTGCGGCGTGTCTGTCAACAGATCTGTATTTATCTTTCTGTTCAATCGACTAACCCTCTCTGGCAATTTTGATGCTGAGTCTATGTATCTTTGTTTTAAGGACAAACCATGCATTTCCACCATACGAGGATCTTTAGCAGCTATTTCATCAAAGACATGCAAAAGACATGGCAACTAGATAAGCCACGGGTATAGCAACACCAAGGAGGAGGTCCATGAGAGAGCTGATCGCACCAACATTCCATGTTCATCTCTATGCATTCATCCCAACAAAGAAAATGCAATTGTAAACATCAAAATCAAGGGAGGTGTTATGTACCAACTCCCAAAATTAGGGGCACTGGGACAGATGTTCAATGACATCTTCGTGAGTTTAACATGGTTTGAAGCATGATTAAATCGGTGGAAGTTGATTTGGATTGATTCAGATTAATGACCTTTCTCTTCTCATGTATGGCAATTTTCTTACCAAATATTTTTGTATGGCGAAGGCTAGCACATATGTAAGGATATCTGTGGAATCAAGCAGCAACGGGATGAGACGGCTCATGAGTTCTTCGAGCGTTTCAGAAGATTGTCGACCAAGTGCTAAAACTATGGAATTACCAACCAAATCTTAATTTAGTTCTTCATTGATGGCATGGCTAAAAATCATACAAGAGGTGGTTAAAAATTTAAGATTATTTAACTCCAAAAACTAAAGTCGCAAATTGCAAAAGGTTTCCACCTTAGATACATCGCTCTCACCAGCTTCAAACTCATCCTCTAAGATATAATAGCTCAAAGCCATAGTGCTCGTGATGCATAAGAAGATGGAGGTAATTGTAGTGTAGCATTGTGAGGTTTTCATATCTATTAAGCACACTATTGACACTTGTCCTTCATTGCAGGAACCTAAAGGTGAAGCGAAGAAATGATGACAAATGGAGGATACCGTTCAGGTCAGCCGCGAGGCAACACTTCATCCAACACTTACCATCTATGGCTTCACAATCACCTGAATTTCCTAAGCCAACAACAATTACTTACAACTACCAAGGCTTAGGCAATATCCACCTCAATACCATTCGGGAGCAACAAGCTATCAAGAGAACACTTTGAGACTCAACAAACTCGATGAAAACGTCAAATGAAGAGATAAGAAGTTCAATTTGACAAACGCAAATATTGAACAAGCTCACAAAGTTAGCCACCACCAGGAATGAGATTAGGGTAATGACAAGCCGACTACCATAATTGAAAGAAGAGACTCCACACTTTAACGTCATGCATTGGCTCTAAGGAGTAATAAGTAGATCCATGAAGTTGAGCAGCTAGAAAATGACGCAGTAGTCATTTTCAGATAGAGGTAGAGCGCAGCCTTGCGCACAGATAACCAGCTATCCGAACTCACGGCAAGTCTATTTTCACCAGAATTACAAATCATGCGCGCAGAAGTGAAGGCTCCTGCGCGCGCGATCTTTTCACTAGCTGATTTTGAGTCGTTTTCGAGTGACTATGAGTGATTTATAACTGATTTTGTCTCTTATAGGTTAAATATGAAGAGTACTAGCTTTGGAAGAGGAAAAAGATGAAAACAATGCAAATTTGACTAAAATCGGACAAAAAGCCAATCTCAAGGGTCAAATTATCAAAGGAATGAACTTTAGGGTCTAATTTATAACTATGCAGATCATTAACTCGACCCAAGACGAGCTTCCCACCAAAAAGCACGACCCAGGTTGTGTTTCATGTTAGCGGTTGATCCAGATTGTGCAGCCTTTGTAAGCGCACGGCCTAGATCATGTTTTATGTCAGCGCTCGACCCAGGTCGTGCATCCTTTGTAAGAACTCGACCTAGGTCATCCTGACACGTGGCAGGCCGGGAGAAGGCAGACATCAGCTATAAATATAAGGTCTATGGCTCATTCTTCATATCTTCGCACACATAGGAGCCCAGGGATTCTACCGTTCAGACTTGGAGCATCACGAGATTAAGCTTTCTTCAACCTTCCTAGTTTTACTTTCATTACTATTGTGATTGTATTATATGATGCGTAGTGAGTAGTCTCCCTATTCTAGGATCCTACGGATCCTAAATTGTTGTAAACTCAAATTCATGTTTATCAATTAAGTATTTTCATCCAATATTGTTCATGCCTCTTTGAATTACATATATGCATGTCATGCATATGATTGGTTGTCTTATTTGATCTTATGCTCCTTGTCTTAAAAATTGTCATGCGTAGTAACTCAGAGTTAAATTATGCATGCTAGAAGAATTAAAGGTAGGATTAAATTTGTTACCCTCTAGGCCAGAATATTCCAACCCACGAAAACCAGAATCGGGTTGTGTTGGATATTTTACTTAGTTATAGTCAATATCTTTAGTCAACCGAAGATCACAATCGAGAGTTTACCTAGGAATATTGAGTAGTTTGTTTATTCTGTGACTTGGTTGCATGTTTAAGAGATATTAGTATTATAACCTTTTGACTAGTACTTGTGAGCTATGAAGACTACAATCAGGAAACAACACAGTACGGAATCAATTGTAGTCAATAATTTGCTGTGGAAAACACCTAAAAATCGGACTCACTATAAATTATTGAGTTATTATGCCGAATTATCAAAATTGCATGTTACATTATGGATGACTATTTGAGCTTCAATATTACATGAGAGTTTACATATAATTCAGGTGAAGTAGAAATCCTAGGATATTTTCATAATTTGAATACAACTTCTCCTTCACAACTGCTTTTGTTTTGTGTAGTTCCTAATTTAATTCAAAATCATTCGTCTAAGATTAAATATTCATTAACTAGGATAATAGTGCCTCTGACAAGTCTTACTTATTTCTCTGGGTTTGAATCAGACTTTCCGAATATATTTAACTGCAACTAATCCCTGAAACATAATATTGACATATATATAGGGTCAAAAATACGCACTGTCACCCAGAGACTATTTTTTTCTACATATTCCTATCTATTGGATTTTTGATACGTGGTTGAACCCATTTGAAATAAGATATCGAGATCTTTTCAGCCACTACTTATGGACCTTGACCAACGTTTAAAATAAAGAGTTATGAGCATTTAAAATTTGATGTAACCTGCAGATCCAAATCTCAATAATGTTGTGGACAGAACTTGATTTATGCACCGTAACCACTTTAGTATCTCTTTCCTAGTTTCTAAGAATAATAAAAGCATCACAATAATTTTATATCATTTAATCCTTAAAAACATCTGTATGAACATTTAGGAATGAGTTCACCTGATAGTTTAATTAATAGACACGAGATCGAGTAATCGGTCTGCGAACAGGAATCATCAGACTTGTTAGATGCGTATCTAATAGAACCGCGACTCATCCTTTGACGTGATGTCCTCATCACTTAGCGCCTAACTAGTCAGAAATGGTTAAACAACAGAATAACAAACAATTCACAGACCAGACAGAATTTTACTTAGCTGCACGCTCGGTGGAAAATTAAAGTCCTAAAAATAGTTAGTCATCGAGCGCTCGGTGTGTTAAGCAGCCCGCATAGTAATTCACTGAACCCTAAAAATATGTCTAACTAAAATGAAAAAATTGACATGTCATTAAAATACAGAGTTTATCTATCCCTGAAAACGATGTCAATTTTATAAGATCATTATTGAAGTGTCTCATACAAATAAAATGTATATAATTGGCTCACCAGCTAGTAGCAAGTATAGAGTCGACCCACAAAGACAGTGAGCGACAAAGTTAGAGACTGACACAAAAAATTAAAAAAACACGAGTTTGTGAAATTAATGTAGTCAGTCCAAAATCTGTAAGCTTGTAGAGTTTCAGGAATAGAAGTTGTATACATATTGTTGCTCAAAGCCTGGATTGTGTCATCTCCAAATCAACCAAATTTGAACTGCGAAGTATACATGAACAGTTACTAGAAACAAAACAAATGCGCAATCGCCTTACTACTGGTGTCTGAGGATTAAAAGCAAACGGGTCAACAAGTGGTTAACTTTATGAATAAAATCTAAAAGGGGTCTTGAACTATCATCACTTAGCTAATTACGGTCAAAACTATCACGATTTTCAAAAAATGTGCGATGAAAAAAAAATTGGATTGATTTTCTAAAATAAAATTTATCATTATATTCCTAAACTAATATTATTATAAGACTTAGATTTATGTGCGAGAATTACGTTGTTTGGTTATCAAAATAAAGTATATCGTTTTGCGCACATAAAGAAAGCGACGTCTTTTGATAACCAAACGATGTAACTTTCACAAACAAATCCAAGTCTTACAATAATATTGGGATTGAAATGTAATTGTGAATTTTATTTTAGAAAATCAGTCCAATTTTTTGTTATCGCATTTTTTTTAGAAATCATGATAATTGTAACCGCAATTGAATAAAATGTGATAGTTCAGATCTTCTTTTAAATTTTCCCCTTTAACTTTATATATACATGAGACCCGAGTGCGGAGGAGATTGAGTAGAGCACCATACATAATCAAAGATGGTCAAAGAAAGCTTGTAAGACTGTTGTGTGAGCTGGACTTGTCTGAAGACTCATCTAATTATGTTTTATATAAACAAAATCATATCTCATCAACATCATCATCAACACCAACATCAACAATATACAATCTCAAGAGGAAAATGACCTCTATCAAAAAATGAATGTCACCTTTTACACATTACAGAAACACCTATTGGTCAAGAGTTGGTCTTTTTTGCCTCTTCAGAAAAAAAAAAAAAAGAGTCCAAGTAAGAAGCCATGTATACACTCTACAATAACACTGCTTTCAATCAAGAATCTACCAGTTTGGTGAGATGAGTTCATTCTGACTGCATCACCAGAAATTCAGTGCATACTCCCAGGCTCCGCTGGTCAACGGCGGTGCTTTGAGGGACATGAGCTCCTATGCGGCGGCTCCCTAAAGCCTCAGCAGACCGTAACACCTTGAAGCACCGGGGACGACATCCACGCTGTTACACCTCTTTAGTAGCTCAAAGTTTGTGACACCAACCAGACAAAGTCCATCCATTTGGACATCATGTGGGGTGGGTTCAGCAACAGGAGTATGATCAGCATGGAAAGTCTCGGTCTTTAACGCAGATGGGCATCTCCTAGACTTATGCCTGGAAGACCTGTGGCCTCCGAGAGCCTGATGAGAACTGAAGTCCCTGTTGCAGTTTTGGCAACTGTATTTCGCCTTACTGCATGAAACACTAGGCATAGCATCATCGCATCTAACTTCAGTGCTCAGAGGCTCAACAGTGACAGACTCATCTAACTCCGCGTTCAAAGACTTTGCATCCTCAGTTCCCAAATCAGCAAGTGGGTCATTGGAGCCATTACTCTTCAGGCTATCAACCAATTCAACTTTTCCCGGATTCTCGGAGACACGAAATTCCAAACCCTCTGACAGCAGAATCAAACTAATAGCAACATCTTCAACAGCAGAGTCATCAAAATGGGTTCCAGGAACTTCGAACCTGGGAGTTCTTGATCTCTTTCTGATCCCATTCGCAGTAAGAAACGCAGTGCAATCAAGAGCCCTATGACTCTTCATGTGACCGCAGAGAGCCCTGATGGAGCCGAAATTCTTGGCACATTGGTGGCAACGGATTCCTTGACGTTCCCCGGGCGTGTGATGCCTCATGTGTCCGCAAAGCTGTCGGTTTGTCAGAAAGGCCTTGCCGCATATTTTGCATGACATTTTCTGATCGGGAACAGAGCCGGAGCCGGAGCCGGAGAACCTGAGGGACTTCTTCGGATTCTGTCTGAGACCGTAGGCGGCCTTCATCTCGTGATTCTTCATACCATCGACGATTGCAAGTGAGAGAGAGAGAGAGAATCAGTGGGGTTTGCTTCAGGATGTTTGACTGCCAATTTGAAATGTAGTTTGACTTGCGATTTAGAGATGCGGCGCCGCGTAGCGTTCGTTGCGCGATGAAACGATACCGTTTCTTCCAACATTTTTTTGGTTACGAGGATAGGAAGGCAGAGCAGAGTGATTGATTCTCACCATACACTTGCACTTTTTCTTAAAAGTTTCTTTCATTATTAATGAGTTTTTTTTTTTGTCTTGGATAAAACAAAAATGGATAAAATTTAAAAGGGGTCTGAACTATCCCCACTTACCTAATTGCGGTCAGAACTATTACAATTTTTAAAAAGGTGCGATGAAAAAAAAATGGACTGATTTTCTAAAATAAAACTTATCATTACATTCCTAAATTAATATTATTATAAGAATTAGATTTTTGTGTGAAAATTATGTCGTTTGGTTATCAAAATAAATTATATCGTTTTATGCACATAAAGAAAACGACGTTTTTTTATATCCAAATGACATAATTTTCACACACTGATTTTCACTGGATCAAATGAAAACCACTTTGGATTTGTAAACTGTGAACTAATTATATCCTTTGATCTTGTTTGATCCTACGATTGGATTTTAATTCAGTTTTAATATTTTTTATCGTTACATTTAATTGTTTCATATCTTTAATGATCCTATATTTACTTCCCCTTATTTATAGCTGATTTTATCTTGTATATATCCTTAAATCGTTGTTACCTTCCTTTCATAATCGACATTCTATACTCGCCTATTTTTATGTTTGTTTTACGTACAATTTTTCACGCGCCACCTGCTGTTAAATTTCTCAGTCATGCCTATGTCGACATCCTATAATTCATCCGACGATATTGCCACAGGTTTTTCTTTTTTCCAGTTTTATGTTCATACTACTGACAATTTTGGTTCACAACTAATCAAGATCGAACTCTGCTTTGGTGCACTAATCAAGGAACATAATACTCAGTGCACCAACCACTAACTGACAGAATTTGTTTATATTACTGACAATTCTGGTGCACAACTAGTCAAGAACGAACTCTGTTTTGGTGCAATAAGTTGTGCACCAAACAGTGACTAACAGAATTTGTTAGCACCAACAAACATGTCCATGTGCACTAAACAAATTTGGTGCACAACAAAACAAAAACAAACACTAATTCGGTGGTGCACTGCCTTTTTGCTTGCCAAGAAAAAAAAAGCTTCCGGAGGACGACAGCTACAATGGCGGTTGTCAAGCCCTCTTCTTTTTCACGACGTGACTTCCAGAGATTGAAAGTGAGGCGTGTGAGAAGTGGGTTTATGGGAGGAGTGAAAAGTGGGATTTGATAGTTATTGAGATTTAATTAAAGGGATGAGATATGCTTCCCTAATTAATCTCATCATCATCCGATCTGTTTGTTAGAAAAATTGTTAATGACATTTAAGATTTATAATTCAAATTAAATCCGGTGCATTGATTTTAAAAAAATCAACGATCACAATTGGTTCACAGTTTATAAATCCAAACAGGTTTTCACCCGATCCGCCATATATATATATATATATATAGGGTGGATCAGTTGAGAACCTCCTTAAATTGAGAACCGTTGTGGACAAATGTGGACCAATCATTATTTACATGAAACAACAATGTATTAATTATATGGTTTCCTTTTTTGAGTTCATTTATTATTCTGTATTAATTATATGAGATTTTTTTTTATTTATTATGAAACAGATTTACTTGCCATTTTGAGATTTCGTTTTGTATTTAATTTACCGGATTTTTTTGTCTAGATTCTTTTTCTAATTTACAGATTTTTGAGGAATATGAATAGTGAACATTTTTCGGACTATATTTTTTTATATTTTTATAATTTTTTTGAGCAGTGAACCTTCATGTGGTGAACATATTGTAACAGTGAACGCAACTGGTGAATATATTGAATAGTGATTTAAGCAGTGAACCTCATGTTCACTATTTATATTCCTCAAAAATCTGTAAATTAAAAAAAAATCTAGACAAAAAAAATCCGGTAAATTAAATACAGAACTAAATCTCAAAATGGTAAGTAAATCTGTTTCATAATAAATAAAAAATGAATCTCATAAAATTAATAAAGAATAATAAATAAACTCAAAAAAGGAAACTATATAATTAATACATTGTTGTTTCATGTAAATAATGATTGGTCCAGAATTGTCCACAATGGTTCTCAACTTAAGGAGGTTCTCAACGGATCCCTCCCCTATATATATATATATATACCATAATATCTGTATTTATTAAAATGAGACCGTTGGATCGAAAATCGTCCAAATCTGACCTTTCATTTGAACAGGTTATTGATTAATGTGTAATACTCTAAAATTTTAAATATGCCTAACAAATATATGTATAATGTAAAATTTAAGAATCCTAAAATTGTCAACATCAAATGAGGAGAGTCGAAATCACACCCAAACTCTAATTTGGATGTGTTTCAACCACTTGATGACATTGAATAACTTGATTGTATTAATCAACTTAAATATTAATACAATCTGTACGTCAATTGGACAGGCGGTGAAACTGATCAATCTTACGTGTCCAACTGATAAATTGGAAAGTTGAGGAAGAATCGATTTGACTTCTGGTCCAATATTAATAACCATGATATTTTGATACATTGACGGATCTATGGCCAAATTAGGAGGTTCAAATGACCCACTGAATTTTTTTCATAACTATAATATTGAACTGATTTTACATAAAAATCTTGATAGGAGTGTGTAATTAGGATTTTCAACAAAAAGATGAAATTAGTTATGACCATTAAATTAAATAATCTTTCGGCTCAAATACAAGCCCATATACATTTTATTGAGCTAACTCCAAGCACGAGCTTTTTTCTTCCTTTTGAATCCATCAAATTATTTAAAACGTTGTGAATTGACTTCGAAAATTTATTTTGACCCCACTGACTCTGCCACTGTTTTGATAATAACACTATTTAAAACCATATCATTTTTAATCATAAATAGTTTGAACTTTTTTAAGAAGTTGACGAACCTTGTTTTAGGGTAATACCAAATACCAAAATGATATTATATTAAAAGCACAGGCACCCTGTATCTTGTTGCTGCAGTAACTGTAGAGCAAACAACGATCTGGTTTGGTATGGAGACTCAGGTCGTCTAAAATTGACATTTATTTGCAATGATCAGTTGCTTCATGTAAAGGAGTCCACATTTGCTACAGGTGTGTGTAAGGTCAAAGTGTTAGGCCCCAGGTACAGCAGCGGATAAAATAATCGAACAAGCAAGGCACAAAAGTACACCAGATTTAACGTGGTTCACCTTTAAAAGGCTACGTCCACGGGACAAACTCCGATATATTCATCCATTATAAAATTACAATGGGTACAAAGAGAGATCTGAGACAGACCCAA
>NQLW01000026.1:301740-329961 GCA_002312845.1 Kalanchoe fedtschenkoi | reverse complement strand
ATGATCAGTTGCTTCATGTAAAGGAGTCCACATTTGCTACAGGTGTGTGTAAGGTCAAAGCACCCTCCGATTCTAACATAAGGAAAAAACATTTTGGTCTCCCAGAATAGAATCTTTGAAATCTGATTTTGTGTCAAAAAATCCGACATTGTCTGATCCTATTTTTACATTTCAGGGGAAAAAAAAAGGAGACAAATTTGTCCCAGATTTAGTAGAATCTCATGAACTGGCCATGGAGGGACATCTTTATCTTTATCATCTCCCACCCACTGCAACAGCATTATTACGCCTTCCCTACCCCTCCCACAAGCAATTTCTTGGGCTCCTGAATTTCTCAATTGCGTTGGGTGCCCCGGAAATTGCCTCCATTCCTTCTTTTTTTTATTTATTAAATGGTTTGCTGCACCTGTATGTACACTTTTTTGGCAGCCTCAATTTTTTTTCCTTCTTATTTAGATTATATTCATCTCCTTTATTGTTATGATAGAATTTTGTTTCTGCTGTTGTCTTTTTTCAAATGGTCTAGGTTCACGTATGAATAAAAAACAATTTGAATGAGTTATCTTAATCTTTCTTCTCCTGTACCTGCATATAAAGTTTGTATATTTATCGCATGTATATGATTTTAACATCCTGGTGATTTTTTTTTTTTTTAAAAAAAGTGTTATTTGTAATGAACATGGCCTAAGAATTCATGGCTTATACGGAAGTGGTTTCCTTGTCAGGTGTTTTAACGTCTACAACTTCCAATTTCAATACCTCACATGGGGCTCAAAGCTTCCAAGTCCGAACCACGAACTGAAGCAAATATTCTGCTGGCTGATGCCCACCAACATTTCTTAAGGTATCTTGTCAAAAGCTCTTTGCTTCGTCAGTTGGTGTCTAAGAAACGGAGGAGGATGCTGGTTGGCGGCTACGATCTTGACATGTCCTATATCACAAACCGTATTCTGGCAATGTCATTTCCAGCAGAGCACGTGAGAGCCATGTATCGTAATCCTCTGTGGCAGGTTAAGTCTGTGTTAGACATGAGACATCCTGGGCGCTACAAGGTAGGTCATAGGTGGTTAGCCACACTGTTTCGCGCAGTTAGTAGTTACATACCTTAACGTGCCACTTCAATCATCTTCTTTCAACATCTGTTCTGGCACTTCTTACACCGCAAGCCATAAGGCTTTGTCTTTTGTTTGATTTAGAGAATATGATGGACAAGAAATCAGATGGAAGTTTAGAATGAATTCTGGGAAGAAAAGTTACATGGAAAATTACGAAGAAACTTTTAATAAATTATAGTGTGTTATACAATTTTCTATCTTTAACCAAACAATAGAAAAATGAGCTGAAATGTGTAGGGAATTCATTTTTCTTTACTCCTTTTTTCTAAACCAAGCATAGGATAAATGAATGATACCGTAATTTTGGGTGTAAGTAGTCTATATTCGATATTCCTACATCATGTGTGCATTTGGAAAGTACATTTAAATGGAGCGGTTCCACTAAGAATCACAAATATGGTGAGAACTGAAAACTTAAAGGAAGAATGGCGTGTTGTGTCTTGTGTCTTGTGTTTTCTGGACGCGTGTCCACCCTCCCAGCCATTAGATCATCTCATCCAACAGTCAAGATTGAGTTCTCAGTTCTCACCTGGGTCTGGGATTCTCAATTGAACCTCATTCTACATTTAAATATGTGGATCCTCGTACAGACAGCCTTTATTAATTTGCTACATTTATTGTTTCTCTCCTTACTCCACTGCAAAATGGTATTTGCTTTTAGTTGTATGAGTGCATTGTCTAATGAATCGTGTCCGAGTTTGATCCGAAACCCAAGAGCACAATAATCTCAATCCGGAACTAAGTGTCGTTTCCTGCAGGTGTACAATCTCTGTATAGAGCAAATGTATGATCCATCAAACTTTGATGGCCGAGTTGAAACATATCCTTTCGATGACAATCATGTTCCACCTCTTCACATGATGAAGCTTTTTTGTGAAAGTGTGGAATCTTGGCTATCGTCAGATCCGAATAACATTGCCGTCATCCACTGCATGGTAAAAACTTGTTTTGGCCTTCTGATCATCATCAGTTCATCATCAAAAGTAGTATTTGCGCCTTTTGATTCGAATAATAGCTGCTGGAGTCATGTTTATATATGGCGGTTGGCGACTCCATTTTAAATAATACTTTTGATTTGATTTTGTCAATATAATCCTTGCAGGCAGGCAAAGGTAGGACTGGCCTCATGGTGTGTGCTTACTTGGTTTATAGTGGCATGTCCGCGGAGAAGGCTCTTCAGCTGTATGCCCAGCGGCGGACCACTAATAACGAAGGAGTAAGTTTAACTCTCTTTTTTCTTTGACACAAAAGTATCATCAAATTTGTCAGTCTTCTTATTCCATACACCTGTTTTGGCCCTGCACTGGCACAACATAGAAAAGCATGGCTTAGTCATAATTTCTCAAATTGTTACGATTTTTCCAAAAGGAATAAAACCAACTTGAACTATCACCACTTACCTAATTGCGGTTAGAACTATCATGATTTCTAAAAAGAGTGCGATGAAAATAAAATTGTCTGATTTTCTAAAATAAAATTTACCATTACATTCGTAGCCTAATATTATACCAAGACTTAGATTTGTGTGCGAAAATTACGTCGTTTGGTTATCAAAATAAATTATATCATTTTGCGCACATAAAGAAAATAACATCTTTTGATAACCAAATGACGTAATTTTCGCACACAAATCTAAGTCTTATAATAATATTAGGTTTGGAATGTAATGGTAAATTTTAATTTAGAAAATCAGTCCAATTATTTTTTTCATTGCACCCTTTTTGAAAATCGTGATAGTTCTAACCGCAATTAAATAAATGGTGATAATTCAGACCCTTCCAAAATGCATATATGCTCCCCCTTCCCTCATTCCATTTCGGTAGTATCCTACCTCTTCGTTTTGTTACCGTTTTATACTACTTTTCCATGACCACATTTACCAACTGCTGTTTCATTAAAGAAAAACACAGTTGCCAGCTGCGATTTTAACACGTGTGGGTTGTCACTCATGTGGATGACACAAAGATACATCACAGTTGCAAAGTGAGTCGGTTATTTGCCATGTGACTATGACAGGAAAACATATTCGTATTTAAAACTACTAGATTTTCCTTTCAAGAGATGGGATATTTTTAGAAATGAAATCAGTGCAGGAGGCATTTCAAATTTTTTTTTAAAAAAAATCAGTTGTTAATTTAATTCCATAAGCATAAGCATTGAGATTGCTAATGTTGAACAGGTAACGATTCCGAGCCAGCGGCGGTATGTGAGTTACTGGGAAAATGTTCTTTCATTTTCGAGGAGAGTTGATAATGGCGGCCTTCGAAATGTGAAGTTGCCTTGCCCCTGCAGTAGGGAATTGCTGCGCGTTAGACTGTACGACACTGTCAACATAGAATCAGTCTTTTTTGTGGTCTCTGAGTTGCACAAGGTAACTTTATTTTTTATTTGTGCTACTTCTAACAGACTGACAAAATAAATAATTTGATTATTGCTGTGATTGCTACAAAATGGAGCACTCAAATTGTTTTTCGGTCATTTAATACTTTTCAATAGTAGTTTACTTGATCTGTATTTTCTGAACTATATCTGCAGACTCCTGATCAGTTGTACTGTCAACCTGTGGAAGTGACAAAGAACTGCTGCCGCCAGATAAGAAAAGGATATCACAGAAACTGCAGCCCAAAATATTATTTATCATTTATTGACACAGATGATGAAGAAGGTAAAATGTCAGAAATAGAAGAGCCTCGGCTTGTAGTTCAGATGGACACCGAGAGGTCGGCACTCTACAAGAAGACTTGTCTGGACTACTACTTTGAAAAACCTATAAAAGTAAGCACTGTATGAAGCAGCAATCTTTATAAGAATGCATTGCCTGTTGCAATACAAGTCAAATTGGTTGGTCATGGCCAAACATCTTCTTTGTTGTTTAACCCCCTTGAGCAAAATGTTATGCTACTCTTCTTCCCCGTCAACAGATTACTGGAGACGTCCGGGTCATATTCTATCAGAAATTGATTGGCAGCCGTCTTTTCTATGTTTGCTTTAACACGGCCTTCATCAAAAACAGCATGATGCAGGTAAGGCCTTCTGTAGGAAGAAGTATTTGTGCCTCCAGTACACTGAAGATGTATCTTATTCCTTCCTTGCTGGTGCCTTTTGCAGCTATCTGTGAATGAGTTGGATAAGGTGGGCAGCAGAGGAAAATCAATTTGCGGTCCTTCTTTCTGCCTTGAGCTTTTGTTTGGACCTGTCAATGGTAGGGTGTCATTGTCCCCATAAGAGATGCTAGCCGCGATCCCTGCCATTATCAGCTGCCTCAAGAGGCATCCCAATTTGACAAGGGTCCGCGTGTACTCTTCTCAATATAGCTCAAGTTGACATAAATAGGATTAGGTGTTTTCCATGATCTGCACATACTTTACCTGCCTTCTAATTTTTGCCATAGAAGGCCGCAAAATTGTAACCAAACTTTTCCAAGTAATTGGAACGATACCAATATCACACTTGAACATTATCTGAAGCAGAGTATTTGTCGTGATTGCATCACAAGCAGGAACTAATACGATAAAAGTACAAAATTGGGTATTTTCAGTGCCAGTCAGAGCTTTGACGCATGGACTTTCCGCTTACTATGCTCATGGACAATGCTAACTGCATTATTGCTGTGTCGGAGGGAGAACTCTGCTAAAAGAATTTGTTGCTGCAAGGGCGTAAGATCCCCATGACAACCCTGAATTTAGAAACCAAAATGTATCAGTTTTTTATGTCGACAATGCGCCACATAACCAGATGAGCAAGACAAGTTGTATTTGAAATAATCTAATGAAAAAGTCATTTTGCCACCTCCTCATAACCAGATGAGCAACACAAATTGTACTAAACTAATCGAATAAAAAAAAATATTTTGCCACCTCCTTAACACATGGACATTGCTCGAAGACCGATTTTGTCAAAATCCACGAATAGGTGTGACCATTAGCAGCAGGGAGTGAATGTTTACGGTGTTTCATTTGCTATTTATTTCATGATAAGTTAGAAATTTTCATTTTTTTCTACAGGGCGCAAAGTGTATATATACCACACAAATATTTTAACTAGTTTAGTGAGCTAGGTTATCAAGTGTCAGCCATGTTTTACATAACCTTGGGTGAGCTAAGTCAAATTTATAACTAACGAAATAAGGATTAAGATCATTACCAAGCGAGAAGTTCTATCACAGAGAGCATGATGCATGATGAGGGCCGATGCAACAGAAACATTGAATGATTCTACCATGCCTTTCATTGGAATACTGAATATGATGTCTGCTAACTCAAGGGCTTCTTTGCTTATTCCCCTTCAAAAGAAATATGCAAAGTCAGTGGCCAACATTGTCACATCAATATGGCATCTCTGTAATATGAAATATTTGTGAACAGAGAAACTCAATGTCTGAGACAAACAAGGAAGACTAAGTAAGATGGAACACTCCAAAAATATAGAACGAACTATATCATAATTAGCTGTCTTCAGGAAAAAAACACATAAGTACAGGTTTCCTTTTAAGAGCTTTAGCAAAGAGAAGTTTCGGTAGATCAATGTGCCCATTTGAGAGTATAATATGAAACAATTGCAAAGGTACTGAGGATGGTCAAATTTTTCATAGAGAGCCAAAAGTCTACATTTGCAATAATTGCAATAACTGCAAAGCCAGTAATGATGATCACATCTTTCATAGAGCCGAAATTGGCCACAGTCTACATTTGCTACATAGTAGAGGAGCTTTTTTTCTCATGTGTTTTAAGAAAAGAGAGGTTTTCAGTAGATCAATGTGCCTTTTGAGAGTATAATTTGAAATAATTGCAAGGCTAGTGATGATGATCACATATTTCGTAGAGAACCAAAAGTCTACATTTGCTACCCCCAACCCACAAGAAATAGGAAAAGAAGACACTGATTAGGAGGAGAGTTCCGACCAAGAAATTTATATAGCAATAGATGCAAGAGTTAAATAAAAAACATGCAGGCAGATAACAAAATAACCTAAAATATAAGTAAAGACAATACCGGGTTTCATTTCCAACAACTATTGCTGTGGGGCCTGACCAATCCACTTCATATACAGAGACCTGCCCACATCCAAAACAAGGAAAATAAACAGATTTCAGCACACATCAGCGATTCTAAAACACTGCAGCTTAAATGAGGTCTCACTTGAGCCTGTGGGAAACCAGTTACTGGAAGGAAAGACTGAACATATCTACACAGAAGAACATTAAGATCAAATGAAGACGTACTGCTTTAGTTTCCACATGGGTTGCTGCAATACAATAACCACGTGATTTAAGAGCATCAAAGCACTCCTTTGTGGAGTCCCAGAGTTCAATGTCAAGCCACTTCTCAGCACCCACACTAACGTTCCGATTTTCCCTAAACCTAAAAGAGAAAAAACTGAATGTCAAAGTCCAATCTTGCCTGAATGCTTAGTATCTCACAACTAAGTCGCAAAGTAACTGCATCTACAGATTTACATAGGTGTATACACAATGGACATAATTAGGGGAGCAAATTACAGGAAACAACAAGACAATATGCAACTTCACATCAAATAGGGAACCGTTGACAGGCCGGCCTGAAATTTGTACACACGGAACGCATATAACAGTGAGGCCTATGTAATGATATTAGTAGTGGATATTGGATTCTTGAAAACAACCACCATACACTGAGAATTGAAATAATAAACAAGCCGATAGTATCAATTGTTAAACACTATAGAAATAGATTTGTATGCCCATCGCCAAGTAACTAACCACATACTTATAGGAAACCAAAAACAGCAAATGCAAATTTCCGCCAAACAAGAAAATGTTGAGGTAAAATGTAGCAAGGCCTTTTCACCTCAAATCACGAAGCACCTTTTTGAGCAATCAAAAGAAATTACGTGAACAGACTGAAATCCAAGCGCATCAGCAGACCGAAAAATGGCGGACGCATTCCCAACATCATTCAGGCCTTCTATCACCAAACAGACAGAATAAGTCCTGTTCTGCACGGCAACCCGAAGCCTCTCCTTTCTGGTTTCCATTATATATGGAGAAAGGGCTTCCAACACGTCACCACTAGTTAAAATAGTTTCTCCAACTTTGTACACGTTAAGGTACGGAAACCAGTTACTACTGCCTCGTTTATGAGGTGAAGTTTCCCTCTTGCGCTCCATTTTCATAAATCTGGACATTTCTTCTTTGTTTGTTGTGAGAAGCTTTTCAAGGGCATCCATTGGCAGTCCCTCTGACTCGTCACACAACCCCTCATCGATGTAGTCCGCAGCCGCCGCCACTACTGACAGGAATCCACCAGCTCCTGAAACTGTATGATTACTCGATTTCGTTGCCACTTGCTTACACCTAAATAGCCCTAATTGATAAGTTACATGAATCCAGAAAAGCAAATTTTCAAATTCTACTCAAAACTCAACTTACAAAAGAAATGAAAATGGGAGACAGATGATGAATGAAATGCTCACCTGAACGACGGAGAGAGGGAACGCATCGAAGAGCCTTCAAAGGAGGAAAGCAAGGCAAATAAATCGGAACTGAGAAGCTCAGCGTACCGGCGGCACTAGTTCGAATCTTGCTTTCAAAGGAACAGATCGACATCCGAACTAGGGTTTTGCAAGCACACATAGCTAGTCAACCGCTTGGCGCCCAAACTGTGCTTGGGTTTATTCTTCTGCATAAAACTACTTGTGGATAGGGTTCGGATGGGAAGAATAAATACCAAAGGGTTTTCGCAATTCAAATTTTTTTTTTTTGTTTTTTGCAAACTCAAAATTTTCTATAATTTTATTTTCTTTACGTCCTTTCCAACTTTTATCTATTTGAAAACAATTGTACTTTCAAACTAATGATTTTATAAAAATCAAATTACAGTTTGAAGTCAATATTTTTTATGTGAAACTGCACTATGTTACTACGATTATGATGCCTTATAAAATACATGTTGTCAATTTTACTGGTTTCAAACCGTGGTTTGTTTTATTTAATAAAATTATCGGTTTGAAATTAAGAGTATGGTTTCTTTAAGTGGGTAGAAGTGAAATTAGCATGAATGGTAGGGTAGAAAGGAAACAAAAATATGGAAAGAAGGCACTCTAAGAAAACTAAGCAATTTTTAGGTTGGTAGTTTTTTTATTAAATGTAAAATACAACGCACATACCCGACCACTAGGGGATTCGAACTCTAGTCATAGATCAGCGTCATCAAATGCTCTCAATTTAAACAGACGCCATTATAAATTTCTGGACACGGATCCGGTGCTGTGCGTCGTTTTGTGCTCTGTCATCCAAAACGATGTCGTTTATAGCACAAAACGACGTCGTTTTGTGCTCGCATCAAAGTGTTGCGCAGCACCGGATCCTTTTCCATAAATTTCTAATAGGCTCATATTTCCACATATATTTTAAAATTAATAAAAAATTAAGCAAAATAAAAATATTCTAAAGTTTTAAAATTCCAAAAAATGAAATAACTTTAAAAATTAAAAATATATTAACGAAAACATTAATCATTCATTCATCTAATGAATATATCATCAGATGAATATAACTTGATAAGCATGGATACTCAACTAATAAACTTGATTAATCACATTAGATATATATATATATATATATATGAGATTAACATATATACAACTAATAAACATAACTATTCATATAATTAACATAACTCAATTTTAAGATTTGATTGAAGTGCAGACAACTGCTTTTATCTCAAGAAAAGCATTTTTGCTGGAAAAGCCTCAATGATAAGTCAGCAAAAACTGATGGTTATTGATTAAAAAAATAATTTAAGCTCTTTGCTAAGAATATTGCACTTATTATTATGTAATCCAATAAACGTGTTCTTGAACGTCTCTAGTTTCCGCCTGTGTTAGGTGCAGGTTGTCACATATTCGTATTTCGGTGATCCGTACGATGTCTAGTTAAGATTTCTTTAGAGTCGAAGGTGGATAAGTTTTATCCCAAAAATAATTTAGATAACTTGCTTTGAGGTAGTAGGAGACTTGAGAATGAGAGCGACTTGTGTGCAGTGACAAAGACAACGTTTTTGGAAGATTTGGAGCAAGTGAGCTTGATTAGACCATATTTGACTGTCTCATTCATAGTTAACTTATGTATTTCTTGTACATTCTTGAGTGTTATATAATGATTTTAGCTAGTTTCTGTATTACAAACTTATTTTAGATCTTTGTATGACAACCTGCAGAAAATGGCAGTTTTGGAGCATATTCGGATAAAGAAGAAAATTAGATAGAAGTTACAAGTTAGCTGAGCGCAAAAGCCGCGCGCAGTGGATAACTGCCGCACGTTCGGTGACATGGTGAGGGAGGTATACATGTCATTCATCCATTATCACACTTTTAATATACCTATTAAATATTCACCATATCTTTTTATCACGCTTCAAAGTTAGAAGCGTGGTAATAGGTTATTATAAATATTTAATATACATATTACCACGCTTCCATATATAAACGTGGTATTTTATAAACCGCTTCTTGCAGACGAAGCGCTTCGATGTCAGAAGCTTTATGAACTTATTTCCACATTGAAATGAACTCTGACACAAAGCTCACAATAAAGTTTCAATGGGGATGCCCGAATATGAGAGCTAGTGAAACCAATATGAGAAAGTCAAAGCGGGCAAACTAAAGCTACATGTATGTTTAAGGTCTTGTTTTGTTATACTTATTGGACTCTATTAAGAGGTGGTCTCTTATTATATTAAGCATTCAGTGAATCAAATACTTGTTCTTTTTCTCTTAATGAATATTTAGAAAATCTGAATTATTTGTTACCAATTTTATATCCGAATCATTTAGAAGCGAAATCGATACGATTATTATAATTATCTCTATATTTTTTCCATATATTTCTGAAATCAACTATGCCCGGATAATACTTCAATCGGAATTACATCAATGTCGACCGCAACTAGTTTCTTCATCAGCATCTCACGCACTTTATAAATAAATAATATTTTTATAATATGATTATAAATTTTAATTTTATTATTATGTTGTAAAACTATATTTTTTATTTAATTTTATATTAATAAATTATTATATATTAAAATATTTTAAAAAATAAATTACCAAATGAAAGTAAATCATTCAACAATCAGATGTGGTTTGATCATTGGTCTGACCATTCAGATTCTCATACAACATTCAACATTCAGTTCTTAATTTCACAGAACGACACCTAAACCGCGTTAATCACAATCCGTTTTAAAGCTCCATGTAACTGAAGCTTCACACATTGTTTATAGTAGATGATTTCTGACTAACATCTATCATATTTTGAAGCTATGTTGATGCAATTTGTAGCTAGATGAGATTATTAAATTGATGTAATAGGAAATTGGAGATTTTTAAGGGAAACAACTATTTTAGGGCATCGAGTATTACTAATCACATAAGACCACTAATACTAATAACAATTTACTTAATAAACAACCCATTATTAGTGTTAGCGATATGATTTAAGCAAAGTGCCGATGTTATCTAAGTTTTCTCTTCCCATATAAATGTTGACAGCATCAGCAGTTACCTTTATAATATTCGTTGTTAGAACCAACAGTTCATTTTACGAGTGATTGGAGGATGTGTGAAAACCATTGTGGTTTGTGTATAAGATAAACTGCTTGTTTAGCAAAAAAATATAGTAAGAATAGATTATGAACAATCACTACTTATTCAATTTCTGAAAAGAGTGTCATGAAAAAAATTAGACTGATTTCGGATGATACTTTAAATCAGTTTGGTTGATTTCTTATATATAATTGATCTTATTAAATTTGTTAAGGATTATGGATGATTGGGGAATATATGTCGTTTTGTTTATGTGCGTAAAACGATATTATTTATTTTGATTACCATATGAAATAATGTTCGCACACGAATCTAATTCTTGTAATAATATTAGTTTAGAAATGAAACGGTAAATTTTAATTTGAAAAATCAAGTCAATTTATTTTCATCACACTTTGTTTGAAAATCGTAATAGTTCAGTTCACAATTGGATAAGTGATGGTAGTTCAAAATTCATTTTGAGCTTATGACACATAGATTTTTTTTTCAAACGGCCCTTTATGTAACTTTACTATCTTTTCTACCCTACATTTTTTAAAATTTATCATTCTATCTTACCAGAAGAAAACCGCAGTTGTAAATCATGATTTTCCTCAATAAAACCACAATATCAAACCGGTGATTTTTATAAAAAAACAAAATCACTGTTTGAAACTCCAATTTTTTTAAGAAGAACCGCGGTTTGCTATTACATTTTTTGTGTATTCTAAACCAGTGATTTTGTAAAAAATAAAATCACGGTTTAAACCATATTTTACAATTGTATTTTTCATATAATATGACATAATGATAATTAAATAAAAAATGCGATACTGAGAATTGGAGAAAGGATAATTTGAAAAAAAAAAAAGTGTCTGACACCAGAAAAGGATGAATATGAAAAAAAAAAAATGTATGCATATAAATTTAAGATTGGGACGTAAAAAGAGGTGGAGTAAGTTAGGTGGAATGTAGGAAACCAAAACCCATGAGGCGAGGCGATGTAAACGAGAGTGTGATTAGAATTTAGAATTAGATGGATGGTTGATTCAAAGTAACAACTCGTGGCTGGCTGGCGTTGGTTCCTTGCTCAACCAGATCGCCAAAATAGTTCCCTCGACCTCTCCGCCCGCAATCACATTATAACAGCCCATCTCTTCTTCCCCGACCTCAAATTCTGGTTTCTATGGCCGCCATCGTTCAGGGAATCGCTGCATCAAAGGCCCTTACGCCTCCCATTTTCAACACATTTCACCTCCCGTCTCTACCAGGTGCCTCATCCTCTTCTTCTTCTTTCTAATCTCAACTATGGAGAGCATGGGATCTGATGTGGCTTTGTTTCAGGTACGAGGAAGCCTGCCTCCTTTATCGTCAGATCTGATGCTACCAGACCCAAATCTGCCAGACACTTGACTACCAGTGCTCTTGCGGTAACCTCCTCTCCTCTCACCTCACCTTGCTAATTCCAGTGTTGTTATTTAAAAATCAAACTTGCATCTACACTACTATCTCATTCATTACCCAATTTATTCACCATCTTCTTATTTCCCTTTTTTTTGTTGTTGTTGTTCCCTAGACAAAATCTGATGGGGCTGCTGCACCTCACACTATCTCCAAACAAGGGTATCTACTCTTACACACTATCTTATGTTAATGACTCCTGTCTTCTGTTTTCCAAACTAGCAAGTTCTAAACCCTAAACCCTATTTTGTTTTTCTCATCAAAATATACTCTCATGTAAACACTTTTTCCCCCCATTATCTGCTATGACTCATCTGTTTGATCCCTCATGACACCCTGCATGACTTTCATGGGTGGAAATTAATGCATCATTTCGTAGTCTGTCTTTCTACCAGCTGATATTCTGCAACTTTCTCCTTCAGTTTTCTGATCGTAGTCTTCTGTTTATGGAGTTCCTCGCATATTTCAAATTGGACATGCTGATCTCACCGTCTCTGTTGCAGTTGCAGCTTTGACAGAGTTTAGATGAGCTCCATAGTCTATTCATTAATTCACGTCATATTGAGTCCTCTGTATGATGCATGCTTCTTCATTGTGTCGCAAACTTACTTCTTACACTATTCAGTGGTGGCAACTATCATTATAAACTGTTAGTATAGGTACATGTGTATCACGCTAGCTATGCTAATTTTGCGAGAGCATTTGAAGGTGGGATAATTTTTTATTGTTGCATTTTGCTAGAGTTTGTTAGACCAGCCATCTTTCTTTAGTTTCTTGAGTCATTGGTGACTGTATCTCATATTCAGGCACGAGCTTTTGCTTTTTGAGGCACTACGAGAAGGCCTTGAAGAAGAAATGGAAAGAGACCCACGTGTATGCATAATGGGTGAAGATGTCGGTCACTATGGAGGTTCATACAAGGTGACGAAAGGATTGGCCCCAAAGTACGGTGATCTCAGAGTTCTTGACACTCCTATTGCTGAGAATTCCTTCACTGGGATGGCCATTGGAGCTGCAATGACTGGCCTGAGACCGATTGTCGAAGGAATGAACATGGGGTTCCTGCTTCTTGCTTTCAACCAGATCTCCAACAACTGTGGCATGCTTCACTACACATCCGGCGGTCAGTTCACAATTCCAGTTGTTATTCGTGGTCCAGGTGGTGTTGGGAGGCAGCTTGGCGCTGAGCACTCTCAGCGTCTTGAGTCATACTTCCAGTCCATTCCTGGAATTCAAATGGTTGCATGCTCTACACCTTACAATGCCAAAGGGTTGATGAAGGCTGCCATCCGAAGTGAGAATCCAGTTATCCTTTTTGAGCATGTGCTCCTTTACAATCTCAAGGAGACAATCCCTGATGAAGAATACATCTGCTCCCTTGAGGAGGCTGAGATGGTCAGACCTGGCGAACACATCACTATCCTGACATATTCTCGTATGAGGTATCATGTCATGCAGGCAGCCAAAACCTTGGTGAACAAGGGTTATGACCCCGAAGTTATTGATATCAGGTCACTGAAACCATTTGATCTTTACACAATTGGAAATTCTATCAAGAAGACGCACCGGGTTCTAATCGTCGAAGAATGCATGAGGACAGGTGGAATTGGTGCCAGTTTGACTGCAGCTATCAATGAGAACTTCCACGACTATTTGGATGCTCCTGTTGTGTGCCTGTCTTCTCAGGATGTGCCAACTCCGTATGCCGGAACTTTGGAGGAGTGGACTGTTGTCCAACCAGCCCAGATTGTGACTGCAGTAGAGCAGCTCTGTCAGTAACTCATTCCGCATTATCACCATGCCATTTGAAAGAAACTCACTTTTGTTTTAATATTCGCGTAAGTTAACATTTGCACTATTTTGTTGAAACAAAATCATCCTTCGTTCTTGGATTGTTGTTTTGCAAATGTTTTCTCTACTCCTACAAATGATTTTTTAAGGAAAAGTGCTACACCTTTATTAGCATGTTGAAAAGAATGTTTGGATTTCAGTTGTCAGATCATACTGTTGACCAAATTTTTTTTCATCTAATTAATATAATATTTCAATGCACATATCCGAACTTTAGAAGATTTGAACTGTTTATTATTAAAAGATTTTATTTCATGAATGTGGTCTTTTAAATGAAGTTTGAGTTTTTTTCCTATGTTGGAGAGTCATTGGAAGCAGAAATTTAAGTAGCTCATGATGTGAAAGAAGGTGATTGAATCAGTGGACCTCTAGAGGATGTTGAGAGCGAACATGAACTTGTGAAGGTGACTGAATCAGTGGAACTTTAGGCTGTGTTTGGTTTAGGGAAAATTTGATGAAAAATTTATAAAATTATTTGCTTGGTTTAAATGAAAAATAGGAGGGAAAGAAAATTAGATGGAAAATTGAATGGAAAATGTGATTCTACATATATTAAACAAGTTCAATGTATCTTAAACAAATAACCATTTTTTGAACAAATTCAATGTATTTCATCAAATTCAATATATGAAATGATGAAATGTTGATATTTTTCTACCTATTTTTCATAAAACTTTCTATGATTATGAAAAATGAAATGAATTATCAATAATTTTTCTTGACATTTTCTTTATGAAATCAAACAAAGGAAAATTAGATGGAATCCTTCAAAAATTTCATTTTCTTTCAATTTTCCCTCAAACTTTCCTTTCCATCCAATTTTCCTTAAACCAAACACAACCTTAAAGGATGATGAGAGCGAACATTAGTTTGAGAGTGCGCATAATTTAAGCTTATATGCAAGGAAAGCAACACTAAATATTACGGTTGCGTTTGAGCAACACCCAATAAGTCTGTAATTGGACCGAAAATCCATCATATGTCATTGATATTTTAGAATACAGTTTCACAGCGCCTTTTAATTCTTAAGCACACGTTTGATATTTTAGAAAACAGTTTCACAGCTTCTTTCAATTTAGTTATATCATACTAGGGAAGGTACCCGTCAACTCGACGGGTTCGGTTCGGTTCGTGAAAATTAAATTCCGAATTAAATTATTAGTCATCGGTTTTTTAAAATTTGAAACCGCAATCAAACTATTAACATTTCAAACCGGACCGAACCTACCCGTTTCAAACCGAACAGTTTTTTAAAATTTCAAATCGAACCAAACTGACTGATTTCAAACCGAACCAACCGATTTCAAACCGAACCGGTTCGATTCGGGAGGGGAGCATAACTGCCGGGAGCGCGACATCCTATAATGTTATTATATAAGATTTCTCAATTTGTTTTCACTCCAACTATTTTGTAAAAATATACAGTTCGTAATTAAGATTTTGTCTAAAAAATTACGAATTTGTCAATCGTAATATTATCTCATGGCATACATAAATTAACGATTTCAAAAAAAAAGTAAAAAAAAAGCAAAAAAATTAATTAATATTTTAGAGTAGAAGACAAAAACCAAATAATTTTTTGAAAGAAAATTCAGTCGGCTATTCACTTGTTTTTTCTCTTAATGTTTTCTTTACGTAGTGTTCTCCCGTTAAATTTTGGAAAGAAAGGGAAGGAGATGAGAGTAAAGTGACGTTCCTGAATTTTTTTGTTAATGAGGAACTAGTGAGGATTCAGATGAATTTGGGAGAGTGAAACCCTCTATTTCTTTTTCACCCATGGTTAATTTTGGAGGAAAGGAGAGATTTAGAGGGAAAAGACACTCTCTACCTTATTTTTGTTTATGTTTAATTATATTTATAAAATTATTTTAATAATTTTAATACTTTATCTATTCTTATCATTTCAAATTATTTGAGACTATTTTTCTTTCCATGTTAAGACCTTTTTTTTTTTTTCTCTTCCTTTATTTTTTTTAACAAATAGCCTGTTTTCCACTCCCTCCAAACTCAGGGAAAGAAGCCTTAATCCCGTCCATCTATCATTATCAGCAGCACTCGTCCAACTGCTGGCGGCGTCACCATGTTGCTTCCAGTTCAACTCCTCCAAGAAGGAAACTGCCATTGCTTTCTCCAATGCCCATTTCAACCCAAGTAAGAAACTTGTTGCTTCTCCAGATCCGAATCCATGGTCATTGTTTGTGCTTCCACTTTTGTCTGCAAAGATGCTGTCTTTCTTCCTAGATCTAGTATGATACTCAGTCTTTCAATCGGGAGCTGGCTTCCCTGCTTTTGCTGCATTCCTTCAAACTCAATAATCAACCGTCCCTACCCTTTTTTCGTCTTTGGAGCTTCAATGTTGACTTCTGTCTTTCTAATTAATAATTTATGTTACTGGAATGCTAAACACTTTCCAGGTTTTATTGATTAAGGCAGTGGAAATGGATGACTGTGCTACATTGGTCCACTTTTCTCAACTTGTCGCAGGAGATTCAAATCATTAGTCTTTTCAAACTCCATCTGTCTGCTGTTGGCTGAGAATCGCCCGCAAATGTGACTTTATGTGGGTTTTGCTTGTTGAACCTTTCAATGCATATTTCAGTGCTTTGATTTTCTTGTTTTTAACATTATTGTTTTGAATACAGTTGCTTATATTTGCCTTTTTTTATTGCTGAATTTGAAGTTCAAACTAACTGTGGCAATCTTGCAAGTGAAGTGAATGGATGAGTATTTTGTTTCTCGCATTTCAGGAGTGAGTCAAATATAGATAAAAAAACAAGAGAAAAATGCCAACCCAAACATTTTCATTTAACTCTGAAAATGAAAATCTGCCCTGTTAATTTGTATAGTTTCAGCCTGATGTTTTACATTGTTAGTCCAGATCCCTGGGAACTTATATCAATTTATATGATGGTACATTGTCAGGGCCGGTTTCCGTGTATAGAATGCACTGTGGATGTAATACATAATTATTGGGGTCACAAGTATGGATCTTACACAAGACAGTAACCGGGTCGGGTCACAGCTGCAAGCTGTAACATTAAGGAACTTGTCCTCATCATCCTCGGCATTCTACTCTGCCTGTCAGTCACCTTTTTTCTCTCCATCATCACCTGCTTCTCAATTATCAGAGTCAAAGCGATCAGATAATGTGGACAGTGCTGCTTTAAACGAAAAACAGATAAGTCCGTGTTTGCAGATTAGGGGTCATGTTCATTCAGCTGGTGCCGGATGCACTATGCCAGAGGTCGGACATGACAGTGTCACTTCAGCTTGTGTAGACGGTCGGGAAACATTTAACTTACATTCTTCAGCTGGGGATTCGAATAGCTTATTGTCTCTGTTTCGTAATGATTATGCCTCAGTTTTTGGACACAGAGAAAGGCTTAACAAGACTGGCTGTGATACTGCTGCTCCGTGCACCCCGAGTCCAGCTTCGGTATCATGTAGCAGAATGAGGAGCTATGATGTTTTCATCGGTTTGCACAGTAGCAAATCTTCTTTATTGAGATTTGCGCATTGGCTACAAGCTGATTTGGAGGTTCAAGGAATAAGCTGTTTTGTGTGTGATAGAGCTCGCTGTAGGAGTTCCAGAAAACATGGTATAGTTGACAAGGCAATGGATGCATCTACTTTTGGAGTGGCAATTTTGACGAGGGAATCTTTCAGAAACCCATATGCAATTGAAGAAATGAGATTCTTTTCTGGCAAAAAAAATCTGGTTCCGATATATTTTGAAGTAGGTCCGGCTGATTGTCTTGTGCGGGACATAGTTGAAAGGAGGGGAGAAATGTGGGATACACATGGGGGGGAGCTATGGCATGCATATGGCGGCTTGGAGAATGAGTGGAAAGAAGCTGTTAGTGCTATTACGAGGGACGATGACTGGAGATTGGAGGGTCAAGATGGTAACTGGAGGGATTGCATTTTTAGAACTGTCACTCTCATGGCACTTCGATTAGGAAGAAGAAGCGTTGTCGACAGGCTGACAAAGTGGCGGGAGATGGTTGACAGGGAAGAATTTCCTTTCCCGCGAAACTACCACTTCGTTGGCAGGCTGAAGGAGCTCTCTGAACTCGAGTTCATTCTTTTTGGTGATGTCAGTGGTGAGCGGAAGAAGGACTATTTTGATCTCCATACTAGGCCCAGGAAAAAAAGCTCAAAGTTTGGCTGCACTAAGAGCAGTTTAGCTGCGAGGAGACGGACAAGCCTCCGAATGGATGGTGGAAGTAGGAAGGGAAAAGAACCAGTGGAATGGAAGGAGTCAGAAAATGAAATTGAGTTTCAAAACTGTAATTATACTCTATTACAGAAACAATCAATGAAAGTAAAGAATAAAAGGTGCAGGACTGAAAGATTTTCGAGAATACAGTACGGCAAGGGGATTGCTTGTGTTTCAGGGGAATCCGGAATTGGTAAGAGCGAGCTTCTTCTTGAATTTGCTTACAGATATCACCAGTGCTATAAGATGGTGTTGTGGATTGGGGGAGAAAGCAAATATTTAAGACAAAACTACCTTAACCTCTGGTCCTTCTTGGAGGTTGATGTGGGTATAGAGAATTGTGTAGATAACAATCGAAATAAGAGTTTTGAAGAGCAAGAAGAAGCTGCGATCTTTCGGGTGCGGAAGGAATTGATGAGGAATATTCCCTTTTTAGTGATCATTGATAATTTAGAGAGTGAGAAAGACTGGTGGGATAATAAACTTGTTATGGATCTTCTTCCTCGTTTTGGTTGTGAGACTCACATCATTGTCTCTACTAGCCTTCCACGAGTTTTTAACTTGGAACCACTGAAGCTATCTTATCTTTCAGGAGTGGAAGCAATAGCATTAATGCAGCGGGATCACAAGGATTACTCGAGTGCTGACATAGATGCTTTGAGGGTTATGGAGGAGAAACTTGCAAGGTCGACACTAGGCCTGGCCATTGTTGGTGCAATTTTGTCTGAGCTCCCAGTAAGTCCAGGTAGGCTATTGGATACCATCAACAGAATGCCTGTTGTGGATCTCCCGTCCAACGGCAGGAGAAGTGATCTCTTGAGGGGAAAGGCAGTCCTTTTGCAATTACTTGAGTTTTGCTTCTCAGTATTTGATCTTGCTGATGGCCCAAGAAGTTTGGCAACTCTGATGGTCTTTGCAGGAGGTTGGTTTGCTCCGGCTCCACTTCCTGTTTCCTTGCTAACCATAGCTGCTCAGAAGATACTGGAAAAAAATAAAGGTTCTTGGGTCTGTGGAAAAATTCTGGGCTGCTTAACCTGTGGTTTTTCGGCATCATACTCGAAGAGATCAGAAGCAGAAGCAGTTTCCTTGCTAGTAAGATTCAGAATTGCAAGAGTGTGTAATAAAGTAGGGCATATCCACTTCAATGAGCTCATCAAGCATTATGCTCGTGAAAGAGCTCTTGGTGGAGAACCAGAAGCCATGGTTCAAGCTGTAATAAGTCACGGGTCTATTCATCTTCATTCAGAACATTTTTGGGCCTCCTGTTTCCTGATATTTGGATTCGGTAATCCGACAATTGTCAAGCCGAAAGTGTCTGATTTATTGGCATTCATGAAAGAAGTAGTGCTACCTCTTGCGGTCAGGACCTTTGTGACTTTCTCGCGATGCACGTCTGCTCTGGAACTTCTGCGCTTATCCGTCAATGTGTTAGAAGCTGTTGACCAAGAATTTGTAACCCCAGTGAAAAATTGGTTGGATAGATCAGTGTGTTGGAGGCCCGTTCAAACGAATGCACAGCTAAATCCTTGCTTATGGCAAGAACTGGCGCTGCTGAGAGCCACTGCGCTGGAGACCAGGGCCAAGCTCATGTTAAGAGGTGGAGAGTATGGCGCTGCTGATGATTTGATAAGAAAGAGTATTTTCATTAGAACTTCCATTAGCGGGGAGGATCATTTAGAGACTAGAAATGCTCGTGAAACATTAAGCAAGATTACTAGGCTTGTAGCAAATGTTCAAATACATACTTCATGAACATACTCAAATCACAATTATAAATATATATCCCAGGGGTAAATATATACACATATTTATACACCCTTTGGTCTTCTTCTGGTATTTTCAAATGCAGTTTCATGTTCCTGAACTATACAAGGCGTTGTTAGTGCTTAGATATTATGCACTTTTGCTTTTGTCAGTATCAACGCTAAGCAGTGGCGGATACATGATTTTTTTTTCGGGGCGGGGGGAAATTACCTAATCAAAATTTTGGTGAAATTTGGGGGGCGAAACTAAAAATTTAATTGAAATTAAGTATATATATTTATTTTTTATATATATAAATTTTTTTTTATTTTTTATTTACATAGAAATAAGTAGTTTGGGTGGGATTTGGGGGGACCCATGACCCCCTTAGTGGCTCCGCCACTGGCGCTAAGATACATCAAGTCAGTTCTGATTGTTTGAATACTACATTCTATAAAAAACTTCGTTAGTTCAAAAATAAATAGTTTAACTCGAAAGACAAATGACCTATTGTAAGTAAGCCTGTGTAAATAAAGTTTCCTCTTTATTCAATTGTGGATGAATCATTACAATCGAAGAAGACGGCGCTCCTATATTTATACCCAATCGAAGAAGCCGACTGAGGAGGAACAGAGAGAGGAACGACGCCGTTTACAGAAGACACTAAACATAGAAATACAAACGTATCAAACGACGACGTTCTCACTCAGCGGGAAATGCTCCTCCTTTTGGAAACGCAGCGTCTCGACTTCTTTCCTCCTGCTCTGCATCGTCCTTCCCTCATTTTAACTTGCCCCTCTGGCTGAGACCTATTTTAACATGCCAACATTAATCCTATCATGTTTGGTTTTTTTTTTTTATCATAGTTTCCTTCCCTCATTTTTCAGCTTTTGGCAATCAAAATATTTAAATGCGAGTTCTTCTTTTATGCTGCAAATAAACATTTATAAGCAACCAATATAATGACTGTATCCGCGCATGAGCCACCGAATCGATTGGTGATAGTGCAAGTCTTTTGTAGCAATGAAACGCTGAATTTTATTTAGCGAGAGATGAGAATGGTACGAAGTCATTTAGTCTTGGAAAAAGTTTATTATAATGGTGTTGCCTTGCACGTGGTCAACCTATTCTCATTTTTTGGTCAAATCAGATTGGTAAATAAACTAATGTATTCCATTGATGAATCATCAAGATTTACCACATAGTGTAGGAAAATAAAAGAATGGAGAAGAAGGCGACCACGATCTTCTTACCTCAATATCCATCTTCAAGGTCTTTCTTAGATGTGGTTAGCGACTACGATATCTTCCGATATTGATTCATCCCTTAACAACAGTAGAAAAAGTGAGATACGTAGCTTCTTAAATATGTATAAACATGTTGGCAGGGTCCCATTCGTTCCTTTCCGTTATCCTCCAATTCTCGTCTTTGGTTACCAGTCTTAACGTCTACAACTATGCTAGATATCGAGGCAACTCCAATTCTTGCCTTCGGATGAGACCATCATTGATAGCTTTATACAAATAAATTTATACCTTCTCATTAGATAGGGACAAGTAAGCGTCGAACCCACAAGGATAAGGACCTGAAATAGTTAGTGAAAGACACAAAATAAAAAAAAGACTTTATGGGGGGTTTTGTGATGAAAATGGTGACAAGCGACGTGCAAAACTAAGATAGAGATAAAATCAGCAAAACAGATATGTAGTTCGGGTGGCTAACTTTTGATTATTTTGATCATTGATACTAAAGATGAATGCCATGTAATGAACCAAAATTAGCAAATATAAACACTCTTGCACTATGATAGTGTGACAAGTCATAAAAAATTGCTCAGACTCTTTAGCCAATTATACAGATTATATACGTTAATCATGCGAGATAGAAACATAAAGGATAAACATATGCATAAACGGGCAATGGTGGAAAGTTCAGTATAAGTTATCTAGTTTATGCAAACTTTGAGTATGTTTACCTTTAAACATGAATAGCATATGCTTGTTTGCTACTCGTCCAGTTGATATACACCTAAAGACTCAAAACTAGATCGGCGGTAAGAAATTATGCAACAATGTATTCATTCATTAAAGTTGTCACGCACTAACACAATCATTCAATTGAAGCACAATAAACATAGCATCAAAATATAGACTTTATTAAAATCAATAATATCACAATATCAATACACAAGTTATCGCAGTTGAACTACCTCGAGAAATTTAGCCACACAGGCCTTGGAAAACTATATAATAGAATAGGTAAGAATCCTTACAAATCTTAATTGTTTGTTTCTTCCTCTGCGGTCCTCCACTGGCGGTTGCAGGTTAATCCTAAAAGATTTTGTGCTTGATGTTGCTGGTAGGCACACAACACAAAGCTCACAGGTGTTGGATACTTGCACTTGCACACTTAAAAGAGGGGGTGAACACCTTCTTAAATAACCAAGAGTGACCTTAAATTAACCGCCACTGGCGGTTGCAGATTAATCCTAAAAGATTTTGTGCTTGATGTTGCTGGTAGGCACACAACACAAAGCTCACAAGTGTTGATACCACACCATCTTTTTTTTGCGGTTGTGGCTGGGTAGCGGTCACTCAATCTTCACTCCACTCGCTTTTCATCAGTCCTCTTGCCTATGTTATTTTCAGGTTAGGGCATGAGGTATAATCATAAACCAAATTTAAATCCACCTCAAAATGTGAAATTAACAATAAAGCAGATAAAAAAATAAAATTTAATCTCAGTATTAATACTGAAACTAAAAACCATTCTTTGTATCAAAAGCGCAATTTTTTTATTATTGTGAAAGGTGAAAAGGATCTAGGATCGGTCCAAACATAATAGAAAAAAAGAATAGTTTTGTTTTCAAAAAAGGGAAAAACCTTAAATGAGATCTCGAATTATCGTCATTTACTCAATTACTATCAAAACTATTTAAATGTAAAAAAATAGACAAATTTTTTTCACTAATTTAAAATGTCACATTGAGTTTCATACGTTAAATATAATTAATTTTATTAAATTTATTAAAATTTAGAATTTATTTAATATAAAATTTATAAATTTCTTTGTATAAATAAAATGATATTATTTAATTCGATTAAAACCCTTTTAAGAATTTTCCATGTGGTGTAAGTCTATTGAAAGCGTTGACGGTTAGCTCAAAAGGGGAATTGTGTACAGGCGGTGGGAGATGCGGTCTCTACCTCTGCGTGCAAATTACAGGATGGCTGCGTCGGCGCGCTCCTCGCTGGCCGTACCACTCTTCATGTGTCTGATTTTTGCTGCAGCTGCAAACGATGCTTCTGAGAAGGACGACAACGCTCCCAAATCCCCAGGTTGTGACAACGACTTTCAATTGGTGAGTATGCCTTTGTTTACGTGCGTAATCCTATCCCTTTTATGAACTGGATCTGAATGAAGGAAACCCGATAAAGAACTTACTATCTATTACCCATAAGCTCTCAATAATATTAATAATACTTACACATAGAAGATATAGACATGTTTGATGCACCCACTGAATTTATATATTCAAGGGTTAAGGTAAAAGCTAGGCATGTTTGGCAGTGTCATTGGACTTTCTGTTAGTTACGAATGTGAAACTGATGCTTGCTTTTGAACTCAAGATTCTAGTATCCTTGATTTTTGCTTTATTTTCAATATTTACTTACAGTGCTTTTTGAGTACCCTGAATTTATACAATAATTGATGAAAGTAGTTGAATAGGGCAGTTGATTCTCCTCCGCAAATATTGTTTAAGATACTTTTAGAACATTATATACCCATGAACGATTATATTTTATTATGCATAAATAATCAAACTGAAGTTACATTACCGCTATGTTTTGATTGAAAACTGCCGTTGTGTTTATTGACAAAGGTCGAAGATCTGGAATTTACAATCTCCACTATGATTTGCTTCAGGTTAAGATAAGGACTTGGATAAACGGAGTTGAAGCTAAAACCATTGATGGAATAACTGGCACATTTGGGTCTCATGTGCCTACTAGTGCAGAAAAAGGTCTTAGGCTGCCTGTTGTTTTCACAAATCCACTAAATTGTTGCTCAACTTCTTCAGAGGTTCTATTCTTTATCTTGATTTAGTTCTCATATTTATGTGTGATTACTGTGAAAATTATGTGATGCTATGGTTAACATCTCTGTCAAAATGGAAGCAATAATTAGATAATGGTCTACAGAGAAGTATTTTTGTCCTTCAAGGAAATGTGTCTTTCAAGCTTGCAGCGCTAATGTTATTATGTTGCATCATCAGCTATCTGGGTCTGCTGGTTTATCAGTTCGTGGTGACTGCAGCTTTACAACCAAGGCCAATATTGCTCAGCAAGCCGGTGCGAAAGCCTTGTTGGTGATTAATGACAATGAAGGTCTCAACATGATTTTGTTTAGCTAGTTCCTCTAATAGTTATTTTTCGCTTTCCTTTATCGTGGTCGTTCAGCAAGTTGTCTGAATTGGGTCAACCCTTCTTTTCACGTAGAACTTGATAAGATGGTATGTTCCGATGCTGATATTGGACTGAACATTTCAATGCCTGTTGTGATGATTCCAAGAGCAGGAGGGGATATATTCAACAAATCCATGATAAGTGGTTTCACAGGTGTGCATTGACGCTTTCTACAAACTGTAGCTATTTTATGATCGTCATCGTAATGATACCGAAAGTGTTTTACACACTAAGATAGCTGTCTGCAAACTGTAGCTATTTTTTGATCATCATCATAATAATGCTGAAAGGGTTTCACCCACTAAGTATGTTATGTTACCCTCTTGAGTATTTTTATTGTAGGGTTGAAGTAATCAAACAAGAAATAGAGAATCAACCAATGCTACTGGGTTATACAACTAATGGCTGATATTTTAGTTGCATATTGAATAGCAAATATGTTGTTTGTATTTTGTTTCTATATATGACTTTGAAACTCCTCCTTCCTTACTGGACGCTTGAGATTTTCATAGCATGTGTGGTAGTCCAGTTGATGTTCTATGAAGACCTAGATAGAGTAGCAAACTCTGACTTGGCGAACTCTCTGTTCTCTTTTAGAACTGAGTCACCATGTTTGGAGAAGTTATGTTGTATTAGGGACCGTGCCTAAATGTCGCATCTGTTGCAACATGCACCCATACGTGTAGGGTAGAGGCGAGAGTCTTCGACAATTGTCTCGCCCTCACACCAGGTGAGTTCCGAACAGCTCGCGTCACGATGCCTCTTGCTGCGGTGTGTCTAATGATAATTTTTAACTGAACTGACTAATCCTCAAGAAGGGCTACACGGGTCAAATGGGTAGTTACAACAGCAGTGCAGTCAGTCAATGCTCTTCTGACCAAACCGTTGTTGGATTTCGCCTTACAATTATGGGTTTCTTTTTTTCTTTTCAGTTGAAATATTACTATATTCTCCGAATCGGCCTGTCATGGATTGGTCTGTGATCCTTTTATGGATCATGGCAGTTGGAACCATTGTCAGCGCATCACTTTGGTCAGAATTTACAGGCTCTGAAGTGAGCAATGATCGCTACAATGAACTGTCGCAGAAGGTCTGCTATGCATGTCTAATTATGTATTATAGCCAAGCCATATTTTTTTTTTATTTGAGTTTTGATATATTTTCTTATATGTCATTGTGTGATATGCTAATTTACCTTGGGTTAGATTCAAAGAACCTTTACAAAAGCAGTCCGTCGGACTGGAACACCAAAGGATATTGATGTACTTTAGTTAATTTTCTATCCATTAGTTGTACACTCAACAAAACGCTTCTGGTGAAGTACTCCTAATAAATTTGCTTGATTCTGTAATTTTCATTTTTACTGTGTTTTGGCTTTGTTTTAGTTTTCTGTTAGCTGCAGAATATTTAGGTTAGGTTCAGTTTTTTTTAATAAAAAAATTGATTTAATAATATCTGCTACTAGAATTATCATTATCCATAAAGTAAAAGTATAGAGAACTGCTGTAGTTGCTATTATTGTGTGTATTAACAACAAATCTGCCCTTAAAAAAATTGTACATAAAATTATTGTTTTAGTTTTTCTCATTCCGATTTAATTCTGATAAACCATTTAGAGTGGAGTATTTAAGTAACAGTCATTGACTGATGGAGACTGGAGGGTTCTTATAAATTCTATGTTACTGACCTGTAGATTATTAGATTTGCTCCGAAATAATGGAATTTAAGATGGACATCAGGGTCACTATTATATCAGATGGTGCCATGTCGTTGTTCCTCTGATACAAAGTTATAGTAGCTGAGTAATGTTTCACAAGCCAGACCCAATTATGGGATTAGTGCTCGATGCTCATCTTACTCTGATCGATGATAGCTATTTACCGTTTGATGAAAAATATATCAAGTGCTACGTTTTTAACTTTTGTTTTATATTTTTATAGGAATCTTCAGCTGAAACATACAGGACAAAAGTTAGGTCTGATGAAGTCCTGGATTTGACAGTGAAGGGTGCATTAGTTTTTGTTCTGACAGCTTCTGCATTTTTGTTGCTGCTATATTTTTTTATGTCTTCGTGGTTTGCTTGGTTGCTCATCATACTCTTTTGTATCGGTGGCATTGAGGTAATGCTATATCCTGTCATTAGTTTATTGATCTTTTAGTTTCGCATTTATTGAAGTGAAAAAATATGCTCTCTCTTCTCTCATCTTTCAATTTGAGCATATATTTGAGTCACACACCACCGGAATTATTTATTATTTGAAATCTTAACCTTTGCCTTGTGCAGTAAGAGTTATGACATTGGTTGATATGAACTGAAGTTTGTTAAAATGTATAAAATAATATCAATTGAAGTAAGATAAACACCCATACCCTAAAATAGTGAAACATGTTCAAATGAAACTTCAGTTTGAGTAGGAAACTTTCAATTAATTAAATTATTTTCCCGAAAATGATTTTTTTTTTTTGTAAATATTGACAGAGTTATTATTTTATGCGTAGAAGAACAATTTACCAAACATTTTTGCATGTACCCATATTGTGATATAAGATTTTTTTAAAAATTAAATACACGAAAAGTTGGTTTTACAAATCTACATTACCTACGACGAAATTCAACTATTGAACTATAATCAATCAAATCATAAATCAACTAAAAATACCATGAAAGCCATACTTGAACACTCATATATCACAAAGACACACTCATATCAAAATGTTTAGGTACCATACTGTCAAAGGAATTGAACTCTATACTTAAAGATTATTAGGTGTCACCAGTCACCCTACCCGCTAGGCCGCACTCCCGATGTAAACATTTCATAATTCGTTCTCCATCCATGGTCAGTTCAACATACTCTGAATTCGGTTTTGATGGGTAAGTTCGAGAGTCTTCTCAAAATTATTTAGCATTAGTGTAAAAATTTAATATCATTGAAAAGATCATTTCAAATACATTTTAGAATATAGAAATACCAAATTGACATATGAGACACCAGATATGCTCTGGTCAACCACAATCATCAAGAAACCAAATATCGATTTCCGCAGTTTGAGGTTACTGTCACCAATATGCAAAATGATGGCTCCCACCTATGGTTTTATCACAGAATTAGACTACAAAATTTAAATGGATACTCTTTTTGTCTAGAATATCATTAAACTTTGAATGTCTTGATTTGGACAAAAATCATGTTGCTCAGTCCGCGTGAAAACTGGTTGCCTGAGCGGCAATATATAGTTTCTGTGTTATTATTTTAGAAACACTCTACTGACTGAGAATATTGAACCATACACTCATTTTTTATATTGTTGGAAAGCTTGTCTTGGTAAAAAAAACATAGAATTTTGATTCCTCTAATTTTGATGACTAAAGCATACACTGTTCAGTTTGCTTCCAGTCAACAGATCTAATCCATCATCATAAATTGGAAAAACTACTAATCCAGTAATCAAAGGGTGGTCCTAATTCGCTGCTAAAGAATTAGAAATTCAGAATTTTGATCTGGGAAGTGACTTCGGCAATACTACGCGCTTTATCTACTTTGAAGTATATGCTTACCTTCGCAATTCTGGTTTTCAAGCCTTGCTGGGGGTTCCACTCTAAATTGGCTACTGCTGAAACTTCTTTATGTTCTATTTTATCTGCTTTTCAATAAAAAAAGAAGTGCAAATAAGCCAAATATGTCCATTGTACTTTCTAATATTCGCTATCTTCCTTTCATTATAATATATCCTTTTTTTTGTTTGAATTTGTTTCCCTGTTGATTTTTTTTTTGTATTT
The DNA here is from genome assembly GCA_002312845.1 of Kalanchoe fedtschenkoi. Lineage (NCBI taxonomy): Eukaryota > Viridiplantae > Streptophyta > Magnoliopsida > Saxifragales > Crassulaceae > Kalanchoe > Kalanchoe fedtschenkoi. The sequence goes on along the minus strand of NQLW01000026.1, from coordinate 301,763 downwards.
TCAGAGCAATTGCATAAAATGTC
>NQLW01000026.1:285613-301691 GCA_002312845.1 Kalanchoe fedtschenkoi | reverse complement strand
ACCCAAAAGATCAATTCAATACTTGTTTGGCATAGTCCTTGACAGCAAGGCAATCATGCACTCATGTTTTCTATGATCCCATACATTTTGGCATGTCCCAGTTGCTGCGTGTCTCATTTATTTTGTAATTTTCAGTGGCACTTTGTACTCTGCCTGCTGAGAATATGATATTCTGTATCTTGAATTGTTTCATGTCTATGGCTATTTTATGATATTTTCGAGCAACAAATGTTTAGTAGCCTTTATATGCTTCTGATTAACTTGTTCATTTTATCAGGGAATGCATTCTTGTATAATATCTCTTACACAGAGGTATGTCGTGCTTACGTTTATTTTTCTCATAATGTTGTGTTTCTTGAATTTGTGCATTTTTGTCCACAGAAGGTGCATAAATTTTGGCCAAAGGTCATTAAATTTGCCGGTTCTCGGAGAGGTTTCACTTTTCTCTCTTGGGACATTTTTGTTTTGTGTGGCTTTTGCTGTCTTCTGGGCTGTCACTCGGCAGTCGTCCTATGGCTGGGTTGGTCAAGATGTTCTTGTAAGTTGATTTTTCTGGATGTTGTGTAAATTTACTCATGCACACTAGACAATTTAACACCTTGTACTGTACATAACACAACTACAATAATGATTGTGACACCACCTTCAATAAATGAAGATCATGGACTGTATGGAGTTGACATCTTGCCTTTCATGCATCTTATGCTATGTTGCTCCACTTACTCTTTGTGTCTAAATTTGTCATGGCGTTCTTAGCTCTGACTTAACAATTGGAATTTATGGAAATTGTTTGTAGTCCTGCAATTTATTTTACGCATATATTTGTGCTCATTCTTTATAAAATCACAACCTGTCTTGAGTAATTGCATCATAGGGATGGAACATCTAAATATGGGTTATATTATGCCAATGGTGTGCCAGTGATTTCCATTCCCAGCACAAAATGGTTCTGAAGACTATTTGTAAATATAATAAAGGATGATAAATTAATTAACCTGCACGAACTTTTCATTCTTAGTCTATCGTACATGGGGGCAGGCAAGACGGAAACTTCACATAATTAAAGAAACCTATGCAGCATATTGTGTTACTGAAGTACATAATTATAAGTATCTCGCCTTTTATTTACTACTAAATAATGGAATTTCATACTTCTATATTGTCCTCACAGCAACTTCAAAGGTATTTAAGGGCCAAGTAAATTAGTTAAACGAATGAATAAATCAGAATTTGTTGTAGTTTGTCCTGATGACCTTTGCTATTGGCGGTCCCATAATTCCACTGCAGCAATTTTAAATGCTTCAAAGTTACATAGTCAAATATTCATTTTCCGATAATTGTTTTCTATTAGATAGTAATTAAGTAAAAATTCAAATAAGCGACTTGATTGATGTTTTTCGTGACAATGCTGTCTTAAAACTGTTGAAGTGTGTACCTTTTCCATTCTTATCAGGGCATGTGTCTTATGATTACAGTCCTTCAAGTAGCACAACTTCCTAATATCAAGGTACTTGAAAGCATCATCATACATCATACTTCAGTGATAACCTCCCGCAACCAACTGTAATTCTGGGTTTATAAAATTATGCAGGTTGCCTCTGCCCTTCTCTGTTGTGCGTTTGCCTATGACATCTTTTGGGTTTTCTTATCACCCTTGATATTTCATCAAAGTGTGATGATAGCGGTAAGCTTTTTCATCTGACTTCCAGTAACATTTTTTGCTAATGTTTAATACAAAATGTTGGCTTTCAGTAGTTCCTAAGTAGCCAATAAGTTACCTCGACCCGTTTAATATATCCGTCGTGTCAATACTATTGAATAACCCATTTTCTTTTAGATCATTTAGTTATGGAATCATCATGACCAGTAACATTTGCGCTGTATTTATCGATCCCCACTGGAAAACACACATTAAATTTAATGGGTATACGGATGTGTCTCATTTGCTCAATGATACAAATCTTGCTACAATATTACCAATTCATCAAATCATTTAATATTGGGAAAAACATTAAAAGGGTCTTCTAATAACCACTGTCTCTCCTACTCACAGTGCGAACCATCCGCGTTCTCAAAAAATGCAAAAAAAGGACTAGTTTATAAAACAAAATTAGTAGTGGCACCTTTAAACTAGTATTAGCATAAGAATCATAATTGTATACAAAATTACATCGATTGTTTATTTATTAAACTGAACCATTTCGTTCAAGAAATAAACCGAACACTTGGAATCAGTCAACGCCTGTAACTTTCTGCTGCTCAACGGCGAGGCAAATTACAAATGTTGCCAGCCATTGCCTCGCAGTAACCACACTGGATTACGCGACCTGCTCCATTTTTAATAGCTTTGTCCGATGTTTTAACCGCACACCTTGAGCAGCATAGGCCTCCGCACCAGCAACTTCTCTCCAAGCATCACATTCGATTAATGAAGCTTTGAAAATTACTCAAATTTAATGAAACAAGAACGGATTAATGATCAAGCATTTGTCCACCATCTTACTATGGTCATTCTCCAAATCAATAATAATCGAATATAAAATAGAACGTCATAACAATATATCATCAATCCACTTCTCGGAAACCATTCTTCCCTCCGGTAGATGCTCAGCGTAGGATGCTTGGAATCCACCACTCGAGCACATGTCTGAAGACACCTGTGATGTTTCATATCCCCCACTCGAGCATAGATAGGATGATATTGATTATGTCTTTCGAATTCGCCACTTGAGCACAGATCTCACCTGTAGATGCTTCATCTTGGAGCTTCGAGAAAGCCTAGATTTGAAAACGATTTCTTTTGAAAAATTCGGATCCAAAGAAGACAGTTTGTCCAACGAACACATGATGGAGGAGAATAGTATTTTTCTGGATAAATCTACTTAATAAGGATAGGAGTTGGGGTTTTATTTCATTTGGTTCAGCAGGTTCGATTTGATTTTGAGTCACACATTAAAATTGATGTAAATATGATGAAACGACGTAGTTTTGGCTATGTAAACTAAATGATGTCGTTTAATTGTGACAGAAAGCGACGTGGTTTCGTGTATAGGCCTAATTTGTATAAAGATATTAGTTTAGAGGTTCAATTATAATTTCTGTTTTACAGATTAATCCAAAAAAGTTTCACTTTTTTCAAAAATTCGGATAATGTTGAAACGTAAGTGGAGCAATGATCGATCAGGACCCTTTCAATGCTTTTTCATTTGGGATTCAATTGAAAAAACTGTGGGAGTAGCAAAATTTATGAGTCTGGTGCCCAAGGCAAATACATAAATACTTGAATGCATTGGGACTTGGCTAAAGCTTCCTTCTTTGTCCTCATTAATGATATCCAAATCGCAAATCTACCTGTCTGAAATTTGTTAATTTTAAGAAGGGGCACTCTTGATTTACAAATGTTGGAGTAGGGTAGCGGAATATTGACTAGAACAACGAATGAGAATAAACAAAGACACAAGAATTACGTGGTTCGGTCGTAATGACCTATGTCCATGGGCAAAGACAAGGATCTTTTTACTTCAAGGAAGAGAATACAAGAGAGAGTTTATGACTTTCTAATCTACCTTTCAATTAAACCCTGACTAGGCTTATATAGGTTACAGAAAAATTCTAAAACAAATAGGATTTCTAATCTAACAAGATGGGATTTCTAATCTAACAAGATGGGATTTCTAATCCTAATAAGATTAGGATTTCTAAATATTAGAAAATTTTAATTAAACAAAGTTTCTATAAGCTCAAGACTTCCTTAATAATGATGCAAGACATAACAAATTCCACCTTGGCTTGCATCATGCCAACTTCAAAAGATCCTTCTCCACGTCTTTGCCAACTGGCCCTGTATGACCATCAGAGTCCAAGCAATGCTTGAACTTGTTAAGAGGAACTAACTTTGTTAACATATCTGCTTGTTTACCTTAAGGTAAAGATACCAACTCCCAGATTTGGTTCTTATGAAGAGATTCAATCTCTTCAGCTATAGTAACTGAAAATTGGGCAAACTCAGCGCATTTAGTAGCTTCCGAATAGGTAGACGGTTCTCCAATCTCCTCAGCAACTTTCAAATCATAAGCAACAATGTTAGAGTATCCGTATCTCTGCGGAGCTCTAATTTCTCTTCTTTCACGGTCAAGAGCAATAGTGCGATCCCATCTAGTCTCTGAACTTCTGTTAGTATTTATAGCTTCATCGTCACCGGTTGATCACTAACTATCTCTGGAACCTTTGTTGATGCTTCAACTTCAAGTTCCACCTTAAGATGAGCCTCATTCACTTCATTGCTAACTTCCACCCGCTTCTTAGCATGTTTAAACAAAGCATATTCGTCAAAAGTGACATCCCTACTGACTATCGACTTTTTGGAAGTAGGATCCCATAACTTGTAATTTTAACTCCACTAGCATATCCAAAATAGATAGCTTTCCGAGCTCTCGATTCAAGTTTTCCATCACTAACATGATAATACGTTGGACAGCCAAATACTTTTAAGTCAGAATAATCAGAAGGTGTACCTGACCGCACCTCATTCGGTGTCTTACATTCAATAGCAGTAGAAGGAGACATTCACTAAGAGACGAGCTGTATTGACCGCTTCCGCCAAAAATTCTTTGCCCAAACCAGCATTGATAGCATGCATGTAGCTCTCTCAATTAGTGTTCTATTCATTCGTTCTACAACTCTATTTTGTTGTGAAGTGTGTCTCACTAACAATGCCTGCATCAGCACAAAGATTATTGAATTCACCTCCGACGAATTCTAAACCATTATCTGTTCTGAGAAGTCTAATCTTTTTCCCTGTCTGATTCTCTATCAATGTCTTCCATCTTTTAAAATTTAGAAAAACATCGCACTTCTTGGCTAAGAGAAACACCAGACTTTCCTCGAAATGTAATAAATGAATGTCAAGAGATATCTTGCACCACCAAAAAAGTAACTAGAGAGGGACCCACAAGTCAAAATGAATATAATCAATAGTACCCTTTGTTTTGTGAATACCGGTACTGAACTTGACCCCATGTTGCTTTCCGAGAACACAATGCTTACAAAAGTCAAGTGATCCTGTCTTTTGGCCACATAGCAAACCGTATTCGCTCAATAAATTCATTCCTCTCTCACTCATATGAACAAGCCGCATATGACATAATTTGATGTGATCCGTCTCAGAATCTGCAGCTACGTCAACTGAACCTGCAACTGTGCTTCCTTGAAGCATTTATGCCTCTATTAAGCTTGCCTTTCAGCACTACCATGGAGCCCTTATTTACCTTCAAATCTCCACCTACACCATGGAATTCATAGTCGCTACGATTCAGTGTACTCAGAGAAATCAAATTTTTCTTCAAGTCAAGTACATGTCGGACGTCTGTAAAAGTTTTGACTATACCATCATGACATTTAATCTGAACATTACAAATTTCATGAATACTGCACTCTGTGTTATTCCCTACTAGGACTGCACCGTTCTTCTCGTCATATGTCATGAACCAATCCTTGAATGGAGTGATATGATAGATGCATGCACTATCAAGAATTCATTCTGAATCTGAACGATCATCATGATCAAAAATAATAATGACATTGTCTGGTCCCTCAGACTTGTCATCTACTAAACTAGCAGAACTCTCCGAAGTTTTCTTGTTCTTTTCTTTCTTTTTAAGTGCTTGACAGTCAAATTTGTAGTGACCAAATTGATGACAATAGAAACACTGAACTTTGCTGACATCCTTCCTAGGGTTAGACTGTGACCGGCCCCTAGATTTGCCTCTTTGTTTGCTATTGTCCTCTTGAGAAGATCTTCCTCGAATAACAAGATTCTCCGCGTGTCCATCAGAATCTTCTCCTTCTAATTTTCCTCACATCTCCTCAGATAATAGTGCTGACTTTACCTTCTTTAATGTTAATGTTTCTCGATCATATAACATAGAGTTCACAAAATTTTGCATAGATTTAGGTAAAGAGCACAACAATGAGATGACCACATCTTCATCCTTAAAATCTTCATTCATACCTTTTAAGTCATGAATGATTTTATTAAACTCATCCATATGAGTTTGTAAGGAACTGCATTCTTTCATCCTGAGATTGAAAAGCCGCGTCTTCAAGTACAACTGACCGGTTAACGTCTTCTTGTTGTACAAGATATCCAATTTATCTCCTAATTCTTTGGCTGTTTCTGCATCTGAGACTTCACGGAGAATCTCATCCTTCAAGGATAACTGGAGTGCTCCAAGCGCTCCTTCCATCTCCTCAATCTCGGCAGAAGTCACATCTTAGGAATATTTACCATCCAAAGCTCTCACTGTTCACTCACGCCACAACAAAGCCTTCATCTTTATTCTCCATGTCGCAAAGTTGTTCTTGCCATCAAAAGGTGCAAGTCAAATCACAACGAAGTCACCATCACAAAACCCTACGATCTGATACCAGTTTGTAGGACTAGGGCAGCGGAATATTGACTAAAACAACGAATCAGAATAAACGAAAACACAAGGATTACATAGTTCAGTCATAGCGACCTACGTCCACGGGCAAAGGCAAAGGATCTTATTACTTCAAGGAATAAAATACAAGAGAGAGTTTATGGCTTTCTAATCTGTCTTTCAAATAAATTCTGACTAGGTTTATATAGATTAAAGAAAAATCCTAAAACAAATAGGATTTCAAATCTAACAAGATTAGGATTTCTAAATATTAGAAAATCTTAATTAAACAAAGTTTCTATAAACTCAAGACTTCCTTAATAATGATGCAAGACATAACTCAACAACAAACTTGTAACTAATAAACTAGTTAAATCTTTTAAATGAATCAAAAATTATTTTTTGAAATCAATCAAAATAGATAGGTTTTGTTTGATTTTAAACGTCAAGGCCTCAGGTATGATTCCAAATTTGAAATAATCGATAATTAGAGATTTGATTCTATATTTGAAGTTTCACAACCTAATATGAATCATTTCATTTAATTCATGTATTTTGTATTAATTATTTAGTTAAATTGTAACTTTGCTGACCACCTTATTGTCAGTTCTTATTTTAAACGATGAAGTCTTATTTTACAAACACGCATGTCCTCTGTATAAATAGTCAATCCCTTTTCCGATAATCCTTCTGTAAATTGGGTTGCTCATTGGATCAAATATATACGTAGTTTGCTGAAGTTTTCGGTGCATCCACATATTAGTTGGATTTCAGGCTTAATGACCCTATTTTATTATATGAACTCCCTATGCTGTCACCTGACATTGAACGCCAAGTAGATTAGAACAACACTATACTTTAATTGTAATCTAACCTTTTTAACAAATAAAAGCTTCCTTTTATGTTTTACAAAAGAAGTTGGCCATCACGACTGAAAGAGTACACCCCGAGAGTCAAAACATTTTTTTTTAATAATTTATCCTGTTTACACTAAGGGGATTGATTATAACAGGGAGCCAATTGTTTTTAACTGGCCAATTATACTTTAAGCAATAAAACTGTTTTTCATTGGAACTTTTAGCAACAACTCTTATTGTTCTGTTATTATCTAGGTAGCACAGAAACGTTAATCACCTGACTTTTCGTCGTATCGGAAAAGTTTTGAAATTGAGAACACCAGGATACGCCAATTTTTGTCGATTTTCAAATCCCCATTTGTAAATTCATTTTGCATCTCGTCGTTGCCGTAGGCTGATCTTAATTCTTCCACCACCTGTTTAGTCTGTTTTCAGTGACGGCTGAACCCAGATCCGTTGCACTGGCGGCCGAACTCACCTCCAGCGCGCCTCCTATGGAATTTATTCTTCATGGATGTCGCTATCCTTAGCTGTTAGTTTATAATTTAGAAGTATTGAATAGGTGGTCAAAGATGGTATGGTTTAGGTTCTTTTGTTTATAAACATGTGTTCAGGAACAACTTAGCTTGAAAACTGCATAGATTAAGGAATAAAATAATTAAAAGTAGAAAGTATTTATATCTTAATGAGATTACACTTTCCAAGCGTTTTTATTTTAAATATTAATTTTTACTACTGCTATGATTAATTCATATATTTTATATAACATAAATTTGCTGTATCCCTCCTTTATCCATATCCAATTTTAGGAAATTTAAGTTTCGTGTATCCGTTTCCTCATCCATATTTGTCATTCCCTTGCACTAAACTCGAGTAAATTTTTGTTATGCAACCAAGTATCAAAACACTGTGAGCTTTGGACATCAAACAGCCTTGATGTGTCGGTTTTAACTAACCAAGTATCAAAACGGCATTACGGAGAAATGTCATGTATTCTTGTTGACGAGGAGCATCCCATGTGAACATCTTTTAACAGTCCTTGCATTAATACTGACGTTATTACTAATATTCTAAGCTCTATGTAGTTGAACTGATATAGTGGTTGACTCTTAACTAATGTCCGTTTCCGTTAATTCAATTATGAGACTTGCCAGTTTCTAAAATGTAAGTGTTCAATCAAGCTTCTTATAGTCAATTCTTTTAATGCAAAAAATTAGATGTTTGATGGCCAGGGGCAGTCCATTTTAAGACACTTACATAGTAATCTTTTGCACCCTAAATTAGCTTCAGATTTTGCTTATGCAACTGTCGAATATTGAAATCATGAGTTGAGTTAGGAATCAAACCAATAAAAATCATATTTAGTTGATTACTTTTGATTTGATTAGAGTTGGATCATAATTTTCAATTTAATTTGATTAGGTTTGTTATTAATTTATTTGATTCAATTCAGAACCAAAATTGGAAAGCCCTTAAATATATCGTTCTCCTCATCATTATCAATGACAGTGGACTTCCGTCATTCACTGTGAGACGCCGACTATGAAAGTAACCCTGGTGGACTGGAATCCGCAGAAGACAAGCTGTCTAAGAGAAATTGTTGCTTGAGAATCCTGTACTCTACTGTGTTGGATACGACGAGCTTTCCCCCAAATAACTTAACCTTTAGTTTCTCAACCAATGAACGAGGTGGTATGCAGCCCACCCACTGTCTTCACCGTCCTCCACCATCTTTTTTTTCTTGACTACTTTTGATATCTGATGGTAGTTCTCTTCCCAATTGTTTGAAAATCCTGAACTTTCTGAGTAACTTCCTGTTGATTTTGAGCAACTTTTGCAATCAAAGTCGAACTTTTAAATATGTGAAAATTTCAATTGTAATCAAAATGGAGCATGGTGGGACATCATTGCTTAAGTTATGGATTCTTGCATGAAAATCAAGGTGAAGATCAGTAAAGGATGAGCTTAGATTTATATGGGTTTCCTTTGTTAAAATTAAAAAGGCGAAAAAAATAACATGATTTAGGTCTTATCGCCAAATCAGAATTACAAAAAACTTAGCAGGAGAAAACAGTTCCATTTTAAAGTCAAATCAGAATGGTAGAAGGCAAGCCAATTTAACTAGAATAATTTAACTTGGTCAGTGTCCAGTTAACAATCTTTTGACTACCCAATTTGAGGACTGGATCTTAGCCTTTATAAGCCTAGGTTGTCCTAGAGCTGTCATCAGCATCCTCTAAGTTACAACAACCTAGAGGCCATTATACAAGATTCTTTATCCAAACTGGTCTCTTTTATTTGTTTTTTTGTTTCTTTTCTGACTTTGATTTTGGTTTAGTTTCCATTTTAAGCTAGTTCTTGAAAATAATTGTTCTGAACCGCGGATTTTCATATTATCAAACCACATTCTGCAACGGTTTGTATGAACCGCATTTAAAGGCGTGGTTTGTGAAAACCACAGCTTTTTTTTAAAAAAAAAAAAACCACGGTTCAGAATTGCGGTTATCAAAAAAGCGTCAAATTGGTAACTAAACAAAAAAATGAGGTTAGAAAGGAAACAAACAATGTGAAAAGAGGACAGGTTGGCCAAAACATCTATAAAAGATCATAGTATTTTTGTTACATGAATGTTTGTCAGCCTTGTTATTAAACTTGCAACCTCAAATACTCAGCCGACATGGCACAAATGATTGGGAGTGTTACATTCCAATGTTAAAAGAAGCAAGGTTGCAGCTATAATATTTTTATGTAATCTACTGTTATGTTATTTGCTGTATCAGATATTTTTCTGTTCAAATCATGAAAAAAATCTCTGTGAAGTGCGATTCCGTAATCTTGAGCACACTACTGTTTTCATTGTTACACTTTGAGTATTTCGTTCCCTTGATAAAAAAATTTATGGCTAGGGAAGCTTACTAGTAGTTTGGTCTTGCCTTCAAGGTTGCTCGTGGTGACAACAGTGGTGGAGAAGCTATTCCCATGCTTTTACGAGTTCCACGTGTTTTTGACCCATGGGGTGGATATGATATGATTGGGTTTGGTGATATCCTCTTTCCTGGCTTGCTTGTGGCATTTGCTCGCAGGTATTCTTTAGAGTGTGTAATGCATGCTGGCTTGTTTGAAAATGCTTCTTTTATGTGTCGCTGCAGTAGAGGCTTACTTATCTTCTTTATTGGTTTTGTAGGTTTGACAAAGCAAGTAAAAAGGACATGTGGAATGGATATTTCATATGGCTAGCTATAGGATACGGCATTGGTAAATACTCTTCTGCTTCTTAATTTTTGGAACTAAGTATTCTCTCTTCTGTTTCTTGAGCATCATCTCCTTTCACATTTTTTATGATTTTCATTGGAAACGGACATAAAATTAAGACGTAGTGAGGGTCCGTGACAGCATGGGCAAGAAGCACATGCCACAACATTTGCTCTCTTCAGAGCTGGTGATTGTGTAATTAGTTACAACTAACTTACAACTTGTGCTATGTGCATAGGTGAAGATAGATATAATCTGATTTTGTAAGCAAGTCTTCTGGTCATTTGGTTACCATCATTACAAGATTTGTATGAACAACACCTTTTTATTGTGTCGTTTTCCGTACAAGTAATCTGATTTCTCATGCCTCATATCATCCCAGAAAGATTTTCTTTCATGTACAAGTAATTTTATCAATAAGTTTATAACAATATGCTATGATTTTTGTGATGGAAATATTTCAGTTAGTGAGTGATCGAATTTGGAGTTGGATAATACACCTTTTTTGTGTGTCGTATACGTCACCTTGTTTTATTAGGCACAACTGCAACTTAGCTAACGACCCAATGGTTACCTTTCTATTGGAGCTAATGTATAATTTACGAATCACTTTGACAGTATCATTTTATCTCTGCAGGCCTCCTGTTGACGTACCTTGGTTTGTATCTGATGAACGGGCATGGTCAGCCTGCATTACTGTATCTTGTTCCTTGCACTCTGGGTAATCAACTAGTTGCTACACCATTGACCCTAAGTTTTCATGTTCACAGTTGAAAACATATTCACTTATTTTCATTCATTTGTTGTCAGGAGTTATTATATTACTAGCCTTAGCACGAGGTGAGCTGAGAGAACTGTGGCACTGCAGGATAGAATCATATTCATCTAGCTCTGCTGGTTCAAGTGAGCCTGGAGATCTGGTTTCAAAGCTTGAGGAAGGCAGATAGTGCATATATTAATGCAAGTTCACCACAAATGGTATCAAATTACCAGACAAGATTGTGGCTCCCGGTTGACTCTATGTATTTTGACTGGATCGTCATCTTCAGAAGCTCCATGATCTCAAGTTTTATTGTAATGCGTGTTGATCTCTTACCATCTTTCAGTATGTGCTTTCCTCGCCTGTCTAATTTGCCCATGCTCAACAATTCTTGAAGCATATATACATATCTAGATGTGCACCATAAACTCAGAAATTGTGCACCAAATCATGGACTGATGTTAAATTGTGCACCAGTGCACCAAGATTGAATTGGTGCACCAACATGTAAAATATTGACGATGTACGTTAAAATAAAAAGGAAAAATATATGATAACGAAATTAAGTCTTAAAAATATAAGAAAGAGAAAAATTTTGCAAGAAATCTAACAGGGGAAAGAGAAAAAATCAGACGCTTAATTTCTTATTTTAAGGAGTCAATTATGAAAGGGAATACAACCACCAAAAAAGCATGAATTTAATTTTCTTTTAGAAAATAGATAATAAATTTAGAAAAAATCATAACCGTTGGATGAAATATGGATCAACGATCTAGGATGGTTCACAGTTTATAAATCCAAAGTGGTTTTCACCTGATCCACCCCCTATATATATAGTGAATTGATAGTGAATACAGATGTTCACTGTACATTTTGGCAGTGAACATGTTCACTTTTGAAATCTTTGTACATTCGAAAACAAATGTTCACTATAAAATTTTTTATTTAAACCCATAGAAAATAACACAAATTTAATAATCTGAAAATTTGAAAGCATATTCACTATTCGAATATGTATGAATAATGGTGAACATTGTAGATTAATAGAATTTTAAACAATTATAATGGTGAACCTTTGTTCACCAACCAGCATAATAAAAAAAATCCATGCAGATCCAATTCTAAGCAACTCAGGTTGGTACACGCCACCCCAAGATCCAAGCCTCGCTAAGATCTGATACTCCCCGAAGATGAGGAAAGAGAGATGCGGAGGATAATGGCCAGATCTGGCAGCGAGGCTTCGGTATCGCATCTTTGACGACTCAAATCTTTTAGATCTGGTGAGGTGAGGGACGAACGTGAGGTAGATCTGGCCAAAGCTGTGATGCTGAAGCCACGAAGGTGAGGTATCCGTTGAGAGGGAGGAAGTTGGCGGTGCAGGAGAGTCGAAAACGGGCTGCCCAAGCCGCGAACGTGAGAAATCGGATGAGAAGAAGAGAGATGGTGGCGGTGGCGGTGGTGGTTGATCGACGGTCAACCGACGAGAGGTGTTTCGATTTTCTGGTGGCGGCGAGATCCAAATTTCTCACCAAACGAATGAGCTGAAATTGAGGTTGAAGATGCAATAGAATGGAATAAGAATATTTATAAGTAAATATATAATTTGAGTACTTTTTTTGTAGGTGTGATTATGAGATGCATTACTAAAAAACAAATTAAGGAGTGTAATAAATGAAGTTACCAAATAAGGTACTGTAGTGATCAAAACACAGTCGTTTTGAGACAAAAATGATTGGTCCAGAATTGTTCACAAGGTTCTCAATTTAAAGAAGTTCTCAACTGATCCACCCTATAGGGGAAGGATCCGTTGAGAACCTCCTTATATTGAAAACTTTGTGAACCAATCATATTCACCGATTTGTTTCCAAATTAAACATAAATAAAAATAACAAGATTAATGAATGTGTCACATAATTAATTCATTTGGTATAATAAAGTAAGAGGTGAGTGTGATATTTATGTAGTGCCAATTAAAAAAATTTTTTTTTCTTTAATCGCGCTTAAATATTTGATTGACAAATTTGGTTTTTTGATTTCCGGATTCATGTTTTTGAGTTATAAGTTTCTTAAATTTTTTCATTTTTTTACTAGTGAACATTTTTTTTCTGATTTTGTACAAATACTTTTTTATTTTGATAGTGAACATCAATAGTGAACATGTTCACTATCGAAGCTCTGACCGTTCTTTATATTATAAACATATGTTCACTGTTAGAAAAATTATTCAAAAACTCACATAAAATATCAAAATTTTACTAATATCAAAGTTTTGAAACATGTTCACTATTCAAAAATGTATAGTAACAGTGAACATAGTGGATTAACGGAGAATCAAACAATTTATAAATGATGAACATATAATGTAGTGATTTGCGAATAAAAATTATATAGATAATCAAAGAGCAAAAAGAGAAAATTAAATATTTAATGGAGTGATTTGCTCCTAATTAATCAAGTGAGATTTATGTAATATATGTTACTAAATAAAAGTTAATAAAACATAATAAATAAAGTCAAATAATGTGATATCGTAATCAAAACACGGTCATTTTGTGAACAAAATGATTGATCCACGTTTGTCCACAAGGTTCTCAACTTAAGGAGGTTCTCAAGTGATCCACCCTCTCTCTTTATATATATGTATATATATAAAGGGTGGATCAGTTGAAAACTTCCTTATATTGAGAACCTTGTGGACTAACGTGTACCAATCATTTAAGGTTCAAAACGATTGTGTTTTATGTTATGGTTTCTTTTTTTGTATATTTATTTATAACACTGTTTAATTATAGAGTTTAATGACGTAAGATATTTTAAATCTTTTCATCTCAATTAGGAAATAACAAATCACTCAATCACATATTTAAATTTATCATCAAATCTCTCCCCAACCTTATCTCCCCCAACAAATTTCTCACTCTCTCCCCAACATCTTCTATCGAGTCACATCCCTCACTCCCTCAAATTCCTCCTCTTTATTTAATATGTTCACCATTATTTTGTACATGTTCTAACAGTGAACATTGTTTTGTACATGTTTGAACAACGAACATGATTTTTAATTTTTAAAATTATTGAAATTTTGATATTTTCTATGAATTTGGATATGGAATTTCTACAGTGAACAAGTTAATAGTAAATATTCACTATTAATAATTAACAAACGTCGTTTTATGAATAATTAACATGCCAAAACAACACCGTTTTATGAATAATTAACAAACAAACAAAACGATGTCATTTTAAACCGCACAACAAAACACAGTGTGCAACACTGGATTCGGTTCCCATCCGACACATCTTCTCCGTCGAGTGATTCTTGGGTAGACTGTGTCCACCACGTGGCGGTGAACACCATCAACAGAGAGTCGCCACGTGGCGCGTTGAAAAATAAAAAAAATCTCAAATCAATGATAAACCGCTAAGATACCCCATTAATAGTGTCTACCGTTCACGACACAATCCACCTAAAAATTTCTCCTTCACTGTCCTAGCTGTTATTGGGCCCGGGTGTTATCATCTTTCGAATCGTCTTTGCCATTAGCAGCAGGTGGTTTTATTATTCTATTTATAAACCTAACGCAATATATATTTAACATTAAAAATATTTGTGCACGCCCAAATAAAATTCCATCTGCAGACGCTTTCTCTCTCATTCGTCGCCGTGAACCCTAAGCAGCTTGTCGGGTCTATCGTGATGCAGATCTTCGTCAAGACCCTCACCGGAAAGACCATCACTCTCGAAGTCGAGAGCAGCGACACCATCGACAATGTCAAGGCCAAGATTCAGGTACCCATCCAGTCTTTCTTTCGTATTTCGTCTCCTTTAGCTTTACTGGTGTCGAAAAGGCCTCTGGTTGACTTGACATCTGTGGATTGACATTAGGATTTTATCCTTTGAATTTAATCTGGTTGATTGTAGTTTTAGGGCACAAATTGAGTTGAATCGGTCAATACCAATTAACATCGACATATACCAGATATTAGAGCAGTGCTTTATTTGTCAGTATGATTCTTTTTCTTTGTTTTTATTAAGTTCAAGTATTTTGTGATGTTTTCTGTTGATTATCTTTTATGTGTAAGCAGGATAAGGAGGGTATCCCACCGGACCAGCAGCGTTTGATCTTTGCTGGTAAACAGTTGGAAGATGGTCGAACTCTTGCTGATTACAACATCCAGAAGGAGTCAACTCTTCACTTGGTTTTGAGGCTCAGGGGAGGTACCATGATCAAAGTGAAGACTCTCACTGGAAAAGAAATTGAGATTGATATTGAGCCTACTGATACAATTGATAGGATAAAGGAAAGGGTTGAGGAGAAGGAAGGGATTCCTCCGGTTCAACAAAGGTATTTGCTTTGCTGATCTTTTCACTACTTGCTCTTCTACTTCATGAGTAATATGGATCAGTTATCAGTTTTATGTATACTTGCATCAGTATCCTAGCACATAGGGTCACTTTATCTCTTTCTTGGCTATCCGCTGAGTTACTGGTATTTATTTATTTGCCAGTCCTGAATCTTTTGTTTTTCACCTTTCAGAAGTGATTCATCCGTGATTGATGGAATTTGATATTTAAGGCTTGTTCCCTTTATTTGCTTGCTTTCTTTTTGCATGTTTATACTGAGTGAATATGTGAATATGATCAGTCTCATGAACTCCCTAGATACTTTTGATAAAAGAAGGAAACAATGCTCTGTAAATTTTATCTTTAATTTGCGATGTCAATTTATGTTGTGTGCATGCATTGTACCGAGGTCTTTGGTATGCAAAGAATTTTGATTATACTA
>NQLW01000026.1:235205-282931 GCA_002312845.1 Kalanchoe fedtschenkoi | reverse complement strand
ATAGTAGCTTCCTAGAACGAACAAAGGGGAGGAGACAATGGTTACGATGACAACATTCGCAAACTCAATGAGTTCATGATCCCTGCAGGAGTTTCAGATGTTGGGTTTAGAGGAAATCTATCCGCCTATGCTAGCAAAGGACTAGTCCACGGACTTTTGGCTCAAAACTCGTTTCTATGTCCCAAGATCATGTCTAGTTCCATAAGGAAATCAGAGCATGGCAAAGAAATCTTTCAAACACATAACCAAAAAATTCAAATCATGATTTCGTACAGACACAAAGGTAATCCCCTGATCTCAATGTATAGTCAATAAAAGTGCATGATGTATAAACATAGGACCCTTGCATAAAAATGCAGTCAAGTCTTAGCTTAAAGGCTAGTAGTCGCCTTCGGCCATTCAATTTTTTTTTCTTCAAATCTTTGGCCTTTGGCATTCTCTTTTTTTTTTTTTTACTTTTCTCTCTTTTTTTTTCCTTGGCCTTCGGTCATTTCTCCTTTTCTTTTTAAGGGAGATTTTTTTTTCCAATTGATGTAGTCACTCCACACTTAAAACTTGACACTATTTAACGAATTTTTACTGGAATCCTATTTTTTTTTATTAGTATATACCGCAAGAAATCAGGATCACCGAAAATCAATCTTTTGAAAATTAGGTATGAAACGTTTTAAGGCTGGTGCATACTGTATTTGGAAAACTAAAAAATCTTTATAATAAATAAATATTTAAAACATATAACAGACTAGCCAAAAAGACGAATGCAAAGAAGTCTAAATTCATAAAAACTTATGCTTTATGCTTTTCTCTAAAACTCTTCAAAACCCCATGTGCAAAATCATCAAAATAAAGCAGAAAAATTCTAATAAACTATTTAGAGATTTTTTTAAACAAAATAAGTTCTAAATTAAATTATATAATAACACATGAATGCTTGTAGAGGCATAAATTCATGATCTCCCCTTTACTAAATGGTGCTTAGTCTCTAAACATAAATGTATGAAGAAACGAGAATATAACTGTTACATGCGATTAATGTTATGGCATGGGATATAAGCATGCAGGGAAACAGTACGATGGGGAAACATAAAATGGACTAAGTAAAGATCACTCCACCATGTACAAGATGTGGCTTTCTTTCCTTGATCGAATATGCTTTCTTGAAAATCAATCAAAATGGAGTCATTAAAGAAACTAATGTTCCTACTAACACTAACTAGGTCAGGAACATCATCATATTAGTGCTGACGGCTTGAGAAAGAACGAGGCTATGGCATGAGGGGAAGACTATAATGCTGGGCCATCTGTCACTGATAATATAACATTTCGTCCAGCATCCTATGTTATTACTCATGTCTTCTACAGGTGGTTGTGTGCTCTTGTCTGATATCGCTCAACTCCTGTCTCATATGTCTCTGATCCAGTCGCATCTCCCTAAGCAGCATATCAATGGACGTCCATGAAGAAGGATCTACATTCTGATGGGGCTGATATGAAAAAGGAGGCTGCGGAGGCTTAGCTTGCTGAGGCTGATCCAGCTCGTCATCATTAATCTCTAAATGTCTTCTAGGTGTTTTGGATCTAGGTTCAACATAAGTCATTCTATCATATTCCCTGTGTGCCGAATCATCTTACAAGTAAGAAGAAAACTCATATAAACATAAATCTTACCGCAGAGCGATGTCCTGTCATATCCAAATAATAGTGATATGCTAAGTGACTGACAAAGATTGCACCTGACAAACCTCTAAACGCACCACAAGACCAGTTTTGAAAATGACTGGTAAGCACATCAAACCAATCCAAAGGCCCTTCCACAAATAAAGCAAACAGAACAATAAGATCATCCTGCAACAATCCTACCACTTCGAACCTGGCATTAATTAAACTAGACACAACCCGGTGAAGATATCTTCAGATGGCAAGACGTATCCACGAAACTCATATGGAGTGGAGCCTATCATGAGTTTATATAACAACATGTAATCTTGATGGTAGGCAAAGGTCGGAAGAGTTCTTATGGAAATCCAAAAATAATCCAGCTTCTGTTGCACTTAATCGCCATTCTATACCACCCACCTTAAAACTACAAGCTTCCCTAGCCTCATCATCATCATCATACTCCAAATGAAAAGAAGATAGATATTCTCATACCAAAATATCATAAAAGTTAAGATCAAAATCTACAAGTATGTGCAGCCCCACAACATTTAATTTTCTTTCCACTTCCTCATAAATATCAAATTGCTCATAAGTCCCTGGTCTACTATTTTACTCTGGTTCAAAGAATGTGCCGTCATTGCCATACCTTTTTGTTGCTGATTTTTTCCGCCCCATTGGATCAGTTCAGGTACGGCCCGATGTCCCACTATAGCTCGAGCAGGAATTTTGTTAGCTGAAAAGAAAATAACCTTTTAAATGACAACAACAACAGTTAAATTTGGGAATGACACTGTAGATTTATAAATAGTTTTTTTAAAAAGAATATCAAGTAGAATTGAGGGGTGGGGTCATTTTTCAAGATGTGGATATTTATAGTGGCTGGCAGATGTATTGCACGGTCCAGACCGGCCCAACTTAAAAAGGCACAGTCCAGTCTGGGTGGCGACGCTCGGTTCACACCGACAAGTTACAACGGTATGGTCCAGACTGGGTTGTGGTGCATGGTCCAGATCGAGGCAGAATATAAGGGCACAGTCCAGACTGTGTGGGCTAGTCTGGCGTGGTTCAGACTTGGTGGCGGCGCACGGGCAGACCGGGTTGCATTCTTTCAGCCAATTTTTAGATTATATATACCCATTTATCACAAATTTCAAAATTTGGAATAACTAACCGTATTAAAATTTAAGTTCAAGTAATTGTTCAGCGGTTAGAATCCCCCATACCATAATTCCTATACTGAAAATTAAATAAAAGGAAACACTTACACAGTGGTTTACTTCCCTGAAAGGACTAGTTTAAAGTCTTAGCGAGATGCATTAAGTTCAGAATCACTGTTGAGAAGTCCTTTGTAAGAATCTCTTCTCAGTTTGTACCAAGTCTATCAGGTTTGTATTCTGTTCATCATTTTTAGTGGGTAACCTTGTTGGTAGTGTTTGAGGCATTGTCCACTGACAATAAAATTTCCTGGTGGCCCTTTTATTTTAACATGACCATTAGGAAACTAGTTTTGCACAGTGTAGGGTCCATCCCACCTGCTACGAAGTTTTCCAGGAAATAACCTTAGCTTTGAGTTTTAGAGTAAAACAGCTTCACATTCTTCAAAGACTCTCTCAAATAACCTTGTGATGCCATTTTCGTATTTTTTCTTTATAAATAGTTGGATTGTCATATGAATTTAGTTTAATTTCGTCCAACTCGTTTAGTTAAAGAAGCCTTTTTTCTCATGCGACCTTCATGTCAAAATTCAATAGCTTTATGACCCACATAGCTTTATGTTCTAATTTAACTAGTAGGTGACAAGACTTTCCATATATCAATCTGATCGGGGACATTCCGATTGGTGTCTTGAAAGCTATCTTGTATGCCTATAATGCGTTATCTAATTTTAGCGATCAATCTTTTCTAGAGTTTGAGACCATCCTTTCTAGAATATATTTGATTTCTCTATTTGAAACTTTATCTTGACGGCTTGTCTAGGGGTGATAAGGTGAAGCCACCTAGTGATATACACCATATTTTCGTAAGAGGGCTTCAAAATGCTTTTTCTTGAAATACTTATCTCCATCACTGATCACGGCGCATGGGACATCAAATCGTGGAAAAATATTTTTCTTGAAAAGCTTTATCACGGCTTTTGCATCGTTTGTTGGCGAGGCAATGGCTTCTATCCACTGTGACGCGTAATATACTACAACCAGTATATATTTATTGTCACAAGATGACGGAAAAGGTTCCATAAAATCAATTCCCCAGACATCAAAAATTGCAACCTCTAAAATTCTTTGTTGCATCATCTCGTCTCTTCCTAAAATGTTTCTTGTTTTCTGACACTGAGGACAAGCTTTTACGTACTCATAAGAATCTTTAAAAATACTAGGCTAGTAAAAACTTGATTTTAGAATATGCACAACTGTCTTTGCTGGTTTTCCATGGCCTCCGTATTATGATGCATGACAATAATATAGAATTTCTGGAGTTTTCACATCGGGAATGCAGGTTCGATAGAGTTGGTCAGCACAAAGCTTGAACAGGTGGGGTTCATCGCAATAATAGTGTTTTACATCGGCTAGAAATTTCTTTCTTTGATTATAATTCAAATCTGATGGGGTGATAAAACTAGTTAGTTGATGTAATCGGAAAACTATGGTAGTCCATTTTCCATGTCGATTTGGAGTACCTCTTCACCAGTGAAAGAATCATCAACTGATAGTTGGTCTTCTTCCTGTTCCAAGTGCCCTAGCTCCGATCGTGATAGATGGTCTGCAATATGGTTTTCCACTCCTTTCTTATCACATATCTCCACATCAAATTTTGTAGTAGTAAAACCCATCTGATAAGCTGCGGCTTTGACTCTTTCTTCTCAATTAAGTATTTGATGGCATAATGATATGTGTAGACTATGACTTTTGCTCCCACTAAATACTGTCTAAACTTTTTGAATGCGTAGATGACTGCAAGGATCTCTTTTTCAGTTGTAGTGTAGTTCGCCTGAGCTCCATTTACAACGTTGCTTGCATAATATAATGAATACAATCTCTTGTCTATGCGTTTTCCCAGTACAACTCCTATTGCATAATTGCTTGCGTCACACATCAACTCGAATGATAAATCCCAATCTAGAGGCTGAGTAATTGGAGCTGATATGAGTGCCTGTTGCAGCCTACGAAAAGCATTAATACAGTCAACATCAAATGCAAAAGGAGTGGCATAGCATAAAAGATTAGAAAGGGGTCTGGCTATTTTGGATAAGTCTTTATTGAACCATCGGTAGAAACCGGCATGTCCAAGAAGACTTCTCACTCCTTTAACATTAGTCAGCAGAGGTAATTTCTTAATTACCTCAACCTTCACCCTGTCTACCTCAATACCCTTATGCGACACTTCTTGACTAAGGACAATTCCTTCCTAGACCATAAAGTGGCACTTCTTCCAGTTTAGCACAAGATCATAATGCATGAATCTTTTCAAAATTAATGCAAGATTAGTAAGACAGTCATCAAAGCTATCGCCATATACAAAAAAAATCATCCATAAATACTTCCATTATTTTCTAACTATATCCATCAAAACTTGCATTCATGCTTCTCTGAAAAGAACTAGGAGCAAAACATAATCCAAACGGAAGTCGTCTATATGCGTAAGTACCTGACGTGAAGAAATTCATGATGACAAGGTATTGTGAGTCTGTGTCAAGAAATTCATACCTGAGACTTGTCGGTAGAGGTTTCACGTTTACCTGAGCGAGTTCCTTACTTTCTTGTCTTTCCGGTATGCTATATTCCTTTATTTCCATTGGCGTGGTGGTGCCTTTCTTCAATAGCTTGTCAAGGGGGTATATGCTTTTGGAACCTGGAAAGTCCATGTAGTTAAAAGGGTTGTCAGTCTCAATGTGGAAATACTCATCATCTTTGTTGGGGCCCTTGCATGCTCTTCCTAGATTATAAATGATTTTATAAGACCCTAATCTAAGTTTGATGTTACCACTCCTAGCATCAAAATATGCACCTATAGTAGTGAAAAAAAGTCTACCAATGATAACAGACATATCAATATCTTCTTCCATATACAATACCACAAAGTCATTAGGGATAGTGTATTCTCCCATCTTAACTAGAACATTCTCAATTATGTCCAATGAAAACATAGGGTGTTCTTTCAGCTAAGCGAAGAGATATGAGTTTATCCTTTTTGGGTACCCAATCCTAATTTACGACTCAAGGAATATGGCACGAGAGAAATACTAGACCCTAAATCACATAAATAGTTGTAACTGGTGACATTATTAATTATGCATGAAATTATGTAACGCCCTGGGTCTTTAAGCTTTGGTAGCTTTTTCATGATCACCGTGCTACATTCTGCATTCAACATCACTATGTATTTATCTCCTATTTTCCTTTTGTTTGTGATGACATTTTTTTAGAAATTTTACTTTTGACGGTGCCTGTGTACGCATGTCAGTAAAATGCATAGTAATGTATAACTTTTTAATCACCTCTACAAACTTGTTGAATTATTTGTGTTCTTTGAATTGACCAAGTGTTGGGGATATGAAATTTTCTAAACATAAGTTGAAGGTGCTACATATTTATCACCTTCAGAGTTTCCATGAGTTTCTCCACCTGTTCTTCTAGTATTTGGCCATCATCAGCTGGGGTGATTTCTGGTGCGGCTATTTTCTTACCAGCTTTCTTCCCACTACGGAGTGTGATTGAAATATCCACTAGCTATTCCATGCACATATTCGCTCTCATCCTTCTCTGATTCTTTCATAGATATGTGATTGCAATGCTCTATAGGGTTTGATTGAGGTTTTAAAGGTAGGGTGCCATATGGTCTAGGTGCAGTGTTGGCCTGTTGCGCAACTTGTGTCTCAACTATCCATATTTGGGTTTTCATATCTTGTATCTCATTGCTTAATGAACCATAATGTTGTTTGCATCAGTCAAGACGCTCAGTAGCTTCTTCCTTCGGGCTAGCTAACTGCTTGTCAGTGTTCTATTGGATGTTCTGTTGCATTGTTTGCATGTATTTAGCCAAATCATTGATTGTAAGCTGAGGTTCTGCATCCTATTGTTGAGACAGATGAGGTTGTTGTCTTGCTACAGGTCGTGCATTATATCTTGAATGTCTGGTACTGTGTTTTGGGTTCATAACCTTTAGGAATAGGGTTATTATTCAGGAAGGAAAATTTTAGGTGATTCTTATTGTTGGGCGAATATGTGGGATTGTAGTTGTTCTTTTGCCCAAAGCCTTCTTTGTTTCTATCACCTATTAATTAACTTCAACTTCAGGTGTTGCAGTGGTATACATAAACGGGCAGTTTGAAACATCATAGCTTTGTACATTGCATATGCCAGAAGGAGTGTGGTCGGCCACATGGTTCACTTGATGCATATTCAAGCCATTTAATTTATTCGTCAAGGCAGTAATCTGATTTACAATTAGGATGGCGGCATCTAGAGCTACTACAGAGTGAGAAGCAAATATTGGAGAAGCTTGTGGTTGTGAGCTCCTCTCAATAGTCCATTGATGATAGTTGGTGGCTAACCCTTCAATTATCCTTTCAGCTTCTTCAGGAGGTTGATCCATAAGTGAGCCTCCAGAAGTGTGGTTCATGATCTGCTTCATCAGGAAGTCTACTCCCGCATAAAAGAAATTCATTATAGTGTGCGCTGGGAATCCGTAGTGTGAATATTGTCTTTGCAGATTCTTAAATCATTCCCAGCTTCATACAGTGTTTCTCCATTAAATTATTTAAAATTTGAGATTTTGCAGAGATATTCATTTGTTAGCCCAGATCATTATCTCTCCCTTATCAAGGCGTGAAACTTTCATCACCTTCCTTTATTCACTTTGCTCTTGCCTTGTCTTGTAATATTATGTGCTTGTCTCATTTTGGCATATTCTAGCTACACCTTCTGGAGGTCTGCCGCTATATAATGCGACCACAGGTGCTGCAGGGATATCTCTAGATTTCCAATTTTATCTTCTACCACTTAAAGCTTGCTATCGAGTTGCCCAAAGGTTTTCTTGTTCCATGAGGGCAAGGCTGCCTGTAAGAAATTGAGCTTTTTGGACATATCCAAAAGCGGATCTTGGTGCCGGCGCCCTTTTCAGACCTCACTCAGCATGCTTTAGAATGTACTGTGGCTGCTCCAAATGCTTAGGTATTTGAAATGATGTTGTCATTTGGTACTTTCCTGAATGGTGATAAGCTGAGGGCAATAGTCAAATTCTATACATTCCAGATGCATATTACCTATAAATTTGGAAAGTGGATTAGCAAGGGACCATTGAGGAGGGTACAATCTTGGTGGATCTAAACCGTACTAAGACTCTCTTGATTATTAGTCCAAGTGCATGGGCCCTTGAGATGCCAACGTCTGAGATCCCGGGGCAAGCATGAAGTTGTTAAAGTCCCGCATTGCTACATAAGATCTGTTCTTTCTTCCTCTTTTCTTGTCGGAGGCTAAGATGATATTAAAATCCCAGAAATTAGCTAATACATATTGGATGAAGGAGCCTGCACCAACATTTGGTCCCAAAGCTTTCTCCGAGCCTGCGTGATCCAAAAACCATAAATGATGCCAGCCCAAAGATTTGCCGGTAACTAGAAGAGGCTCAAGAGAGCTCCAAAACCCACTCACTAAATCTTCCAACAATCTGTTCCCTAGTGTGGAACATCAAGGACACCAATAAGACTTCTGCCAAAGTCTACTTCCATTTATCAACCATAATTACCATCCCAACGTCTTGATTCTCGACCATAAGTCCTCTCCCAATAAGATCATTCGGTGGTGTAAGAAGTTTGGGTTCAATGATTTGTACTGCTCGCATGATGCTAACAAAAACATTTGGATCCTTTGAGACTCAAATTCTCTCAATCTCACTGAGTATCACCCCATGCTCAATGCATTTGCTGTAATGTCTAGGAAATGAGAATAAGCAAAAGTGTTCATCGTTAGCTTTGTTTATGCTCAGTATAACTGGCATACAAGGAGGTTGGTATGAGAAAGTCTCATTGATAATTCTCCCATCCAAGCCGTGTCGTAGACCATTGCCAAAGATTTTAACGTTAATGTGTCACAGGATGAGAAGATTGGGGGAGACCGAGGTTTCGATGGTAACCTTAGGGAGTTTAATGAATTCATGCTCCGTGAAGGGGTCTTTGACATCATATTCATTGGCGATCCGTTTACATGGTCTAATAATCGAAATGGGGCAAGACGTGTTTGGGTTCATTTAGATCGGTTCTTTTCAATGGTAAGGCCCTAGCGGATTTCCCTAGAATCCAAGTTTCTCGTCTAGATAAGGGTGTATCCGATCATGCCCCGCTTCTCATTCATTCTAAGGTATAGCCAAAGCCTTTATCCGGGTTCAGGTACCTGAGAATGTGGGAAGAGCATGGTTCCTTTTGAGAAACTCTCCTCCAAGCTTGGATAGGCAACATGCATAGGAGCCCGATCCTTAATTTGACTAGTAAGATATAGAGACTAGTTATCCACCTATCCAGATGGAACAAAACAATCTTTAGGAGTGTGTTTACTCATATTAAGCATATAAAAGATAACAAAACAGCATTGAAGGATAATTTCCAATAAAAATAGTGCAACTTGAAAGCTGTAGACCTCACTGATGCCCAAAACTGCCTTACCACTTTCATGCATACAAAAACACGCTCCTCAAGGACCAGGCACACATTATATGGATGTCGGCTGGTGATAAGAACACGTCATTCTTCCATGCAACAGTAAAAGATTGGGTTTAGCTTTCTAAAATCCAACTCATGGATCAAAGTGGTGATGGCTTCCTTAGAGATAGCAGTACGACAAACTCGACTAAGCAGTATTACTCCAATCTTTTGTAGGCTTGTAAAATATGAGTCAACCTGCACATCTACAAGGCTGTCCCTTGCCTCCTCACTAGCGACCAGTAGCACTACATAGTCCTTTGCAAAGTTGAAGATGAAATTTGTTCGACTATATGGGCCATGAACCCGCACAGAGCTTTGGACCCCGACGGTTTCACTGGCATGTTCTACAGACACGCCTAGTAGACGATCAAAACCAACCTAGTGTATGCGGTTCAGAGCTTTTTTTTAGGATAACAACTTCCGCTCTCAACTACTCGCGTGCTGATCATGCACAATCCCAAAGGTGAGGCAGTCTCGTAGGGTCGAAGACTTGAGGCCGATATCCTTGTGTAACTTTTTTACAAAAAATATATCCAAGATCATAGCTAATAGGCTTGCTCCATTCTTGCCATATATCCACATGGAGCTCCAGGTCCCGACGGCTTCTCGGGCCAATTTTGTTTGGACGCTTGGGACATCATTCGCCAAGACCTGGTCGTGGCTATCCTTTTCTTCTTCAAAGGTGGGAAGTTGCCCAAAAGCACTACCCACACTCACATCGTCCTCATCCCAAAAGTAAAGCGTCCGTATAGATTCGAGGACCTCCATCCTATTTTCCTCTACGATTTTTTGACAAAAATCATCTCCAAAGATATAAACACGAGGATAGCCCCGCTCCTCAACAACATCATCTCCCATGAGCAAGCTGGCTTCATCCCCGAGAGATTGATCTTGGAGAACACATAGCCTTTGTCCATGACATGTGTGCGGATTTAAACAAAAACTGCAAAGAGGGTAACATCATGAGCAAGATTGATCTCAGCAAGGCGTACGACAGAATCCAATGGAGCTTCATCCTTCATTACCTTCGTCGCATCGGGTTCGCAGGGCAAAGCGTCAATATCATCTATCAACGGACAAGGATAAGTCGGTTGTTTGATAAAATTTATTGAGATTTATAAGTAATTTTTTCAAAAGACAGACTATCACCCAAACATATCGAGACTATGCTATTGTTGCACCTAATTTGTAGCAATTACATGTATAGGGTGGGATGAGTGTCGGTGTTAGCATGGAATTCAGAGAAGCTTCTTGCTCTCAAAAAATGTCTTCAAATGCCAAAACTGGAAACCAGCCACAGACAAGCAGACTACCAGTGAGAGGAAACTGAAAGTGGCCATCTTGGAGTTGGTAGACACATTGAGCTGCTGCATCTCTTCTTCCCTAAGAGAAAGTATTCACAAGTGGAGATCGATCAACTGGTCATATTGGACTCGTCAAGATACAAGATTAAAATTGTGTTGCAACTTCTCATACGCACCTTTCTCGGAGGTAAAACATTTCATCATGGATTGAAGAGACAATATCGAACAATTTTTTTAACTCAAGTGCCATCACCTGCCAAACACAAAGCTGCAATATTGTAATAAATTTCTGGTAATCAGACACATTATTATTTCTACCTTTCATAAATCATTGAACGTGTTAGTTAGGTTTTTCTGAAATAGACATCTTTATTCGAGATGGACATGTGTTATTCCTAGTTGTTGCATTGCCGAATTTTCAAGTTTTAAGTGTAATTTTCATATTTGACGACTGAAGTATGGAAGAAATTCTAATTATATAAGGATTAGTGACTTGTGATATGTGAAGTTCTCTATCTTAGAATTTTAATTTCTAAAAGAATAAATGTCGCGCCTTACATAGATTGGCAACCACGGACAGAGATCCGGTACTGCACAGCGCTTTGCTGCGAGCACAAAACGACGTCGTCGCGTGTACTGTCATTTAAAACGACGTCGTTCAGAGCACAAAGCGACGTCGTTTTGTGCTCGCAGTAAAGCGCTGCGCAGCACCGGATCTGTGTCCAGCAACCACGTACATCAAGAAAAGGCAGAGGAACTAAAGAGAGATAATAATACGTTTGCATGAGTTTTTTTGGGAGCTAAATTTAGGTCTCTATCTTTTTTGTTTAATTGGCTGATTTTTGTTCATATATATAAGATGCTGTTTAGGTTTGATTTGTGAGTGTAACTGTCCCGTATACAATTGCTTTGAGAATAAAATCGAAAGATATGAGATGCATGGTAATTGTACCTCAACCTGCCCCTTTTTGGCAACCTTGGACCAATCTTTAGCATCGACTCCACTCTTCCACTCGAACTCAACAGTAATAGTTACTGCCGGCTTATGTTCATGCGCCCAAAAACAAGTCATGTAATCTCCTGTCTCTGCAGCCGTAAAGGCGAAATTCCCTGACCCCACATTCTCTCCATAATGGTAATTGTTACCGTAGGGTGACGTCACCTGCTTAGGAAGTCGAGCAACAAAACAGACATATATATATATATACAATCATCGGCCGTAGGAAAAATAAATTACACATTACTGTATGTATATAACAGACCCGAACTGTTATCTTGTGTGTATCTGGCAGCTGGAGGGCGTCATTTGCATTGACAACCATGTATTTGCCAACGGTCATGGCGTTGGTCTTGATGTCCTCCGATATGCATTTGTTGGCCCCGGATTGCAGATCGAACCGCATCGAATACGATACAATGCATGAGATGCTCAGAAAGAAGATGAGGATGATGAGGACTCGAGGGAGTGCCAGCATTTTCGCTGGTTGCACAAAGATAAGTCTTTTGAGATGCGGTATAGTTTGATGATAGTTATTTTCTGATGATATCTCTCTCACTCTTTGTGTGGCATTAGGGAGATACTATTCTTAGTAAAGCAAAATTTTAGTAGACTAGAACTTCCAGTGTAGTCTTGTTCTTTTTAAAGATTGACAATTCTTAGGTGTGTATTATGTAATTCCCTCTTTACTTTCATACAAATTCCATGATCTTTTAAATATCACTAAAGTTGTTCTTTTAATATCAAATATCTAAAAAAACAAGATAAAAAGTTAGTAAACAAAATATTACCTAAATGAAGTTACACACTAACATACTTATAACAATTGTTATTAATACCTTGTGTATTCACATATTTTTAAATTTTTTTTATATTTATAATTTTATGATTCGAACACCGAATATAATAATTTTAAAAAATCACCCCCTCACCCTTAAACCACCCGACCACACCCCCATGTCATGTAGACAATTTCTTATTCATGAAATCATTATGGGTGATGAGAGTTTAGTCTCGATAATCAGATTTTGGGCAATGGCTAAACTATTAAAATTTGAATCTTTATCAAAATTTCGAGGATTTTTGAAATACAAAGCTGAACCACAGCACGTATACTAATAAAAGCTTTTAAATTGAAATATAACAATGAATGATGTGATGAAAGAGAAACAACACGATTTGTGGATAAGAAATGCAAATGTTTAAACTTGACTTGTCTAGAATTTTTGTAATTAATTGGTTGGTTATTCATTTCTTTGCTGGTCATCCTTTGAAA
Organism: Kalanchoe fedtschenkoi; assembly: GCA_002312845.1. Lineage (NCBI taxonomy): Eukaryota > Viridiplantae > Streptophyta > Magnoliopsida > Saxifragales > Crassulaceae > Kalanchoe > Kalanchoe fedtschenkoi. The sequence goes on along the minus strand of NQLW01000026.1, from coordinate 269,999 downwards.
GTTTTTAACTTTGATCCATTTTAATATTCCATTTTTCTCCATCTAGAACTGAGCTGATATTCTATGTGTATTTGATGTCCAAATTTTGACTTAAGTCCGATAGATTATTGAATTTCTTTCTTCTTAGTATAGATTAGTCGGATCCACACTCAAAATCAATTGACAATAAGTGGGGGAGCCAAACTATATATTAGGATCACTTTAGAGCTTCCAATGGGCGATGTGGGATAGTACCACTATGCTCAACACTCCCCTCACTTGCGAAGACCTTTGTTAACCTCGACAAGTGGGACCTCGTGCGGATCTAGTTAATTGTCACGGACATGTTCTAAGAGTGGGGCCAAAACCCGCTCTGATACCATGTAGATTAGTTGGATCCACACTGAAAACCAATTGACAATGAGTAGGGGAGCCCAACTATATATTAGGATCACTTTAGAGCTTCCAATGAACGATGTGAGATAATATCACTGTGTTCAACACTTGATCATTCCGGCTCCTCCTAAGCCAACCTCTTTATAACTGAACTGTAAAATTAGGTCAAATAGTTACAGTTATTGACGTATATAAATACCTATATGGACATGGCTGGCTCAGAACAATTAGGGTCCCTATGCGAAGAGAAGTTTTGAGGCCTTCTCATGAACTTCACACTTATTTTATTCACACAAAATATTTACATCCACAAAGAATAAAATTAATGTAGATAAGGTGTTATATATTATTCTGATGGTGTGGAACAAAATTAGCAGGGTAACAAAATGAAAGTTAATTTGTTTTACAAAATTTTACACACAACAAAACAAGTTGTTGGTTTGTTAAAATCACTAGCTGGTGGCTGCTACCAAAAATGCTTGGGTAGCACCATCCTTGAATTATCCCACAAATGCTAGTACCAAGCGCCATATGCCACTGCAGCTAGATCCTGCTTAGATAATAAATTATTTTTCAAAAACTTTACTGTTGCCTGACCCAACTTGGGTCGAGAAACTTCTTCAAAAATTCAACTTAGATACGAATTAATTGCCAACCACAATCTCAAAGCAAAGAGATTTATGGCAGCAGAGGAGAGACAAAAACACAGGGGAAAGCTACTTGTCATGGGAAGGAAGCCAATGAACAAAAGCTCCAAAAATTCAATGACATAAGGAAGGAAAGCTACGTCACTTATGCTGACCCTGGCACCCTGCCTATAGATTAAGAGTTTAGAAAATAAATTCAATTAATTTTGTAGCTAGTAAGAGCTTAAACTAGTTGTTATCGACTTGAAAAAATCTTAATGTCAGTCGAATAATGATATTTCTTTAAAATTGCCAAAAATTGTTATCCTTGATCGAGCTGCCCATTATTCTATTTCAGTTTCAATCCTTCCGTCCAATCAAGTCAACTGAACTTCCTTCTCATTTAATCACTTCTCTCCTTCTACAAGATTTTTAAATCTTTTTATTATACCCAAATCAAATTCTTTAAAAGAATAAACAAACCATGAATAAATTCTGGCAACCATTTCTTAAATTGAACCTATCTTTTTTTATAGGTGTTTGCCCCAATCCCATTTTTTTAATGGACGATCCCCTTAAAAATATCATAATTTTTTTTTCTGCGAATCAAATATTTGCCGTAAAAGGTTGAAAAGATTCCCTAAAAGATTTCACAATAAAATCCAAAAAATTAGTTTGCGGGCTCAGTTTTGAACTTATTTCAGATGTACTCCCTCTGTCATCTTTTACATGTCACTTAACCAAATTTTTTTGTCCATTGTCACGATAGTTTCCTTGAATTGTGGACCACAGTTGTAGCTCCTGATGTGCACACACTACTACAGATTTGAGCTATTACCACGCTTTTAATTACCACGCTTTTTCTTTTTACCACTCTTATTAATATGACCGTGGTAATTAATCAAATAAAGCGTGGTAATAGGTGCGTACACAATTCGCGTTATACCTATTACCACGCTTCTTATACATAAGCGTGGTAATAGCTTATGCTAGCAAACGTCACCGTTTCCTTAATGGTCAATTAGCACGCTTTAGGTTCTTATAGTGTGGTGATAAGTGACGAATAAAACGGGCGCCGTTTTAAACAATATCAATTACCACGCTTTCATGAAACTATTGCACCCACATACATGCACGCGATAATTTGTACGAAACGTGCTTATTTGAGGTTAGAATACGTTTCCCTACTTATTCTCATTAATTCATCGATTAGTGAGATACGCGATGAGCCGTACATGGATAACGGCTAACCGTTTGAGCAACGAATACGAAGAAGGCGTAGCCGAATTTTTTGAATTTGCGAGGGCCCATGCTACAAAAGTTGGAGAAGATTATGTCAACTGTCCGTGCCGGAAGTGCTGGAACGTGTCAAGATTGATGATATCCGAAGTTCGCCCTCACCTCATCATTAACGGTTTCGATACGAAGTACACAGTCTGGTATTTTGATGGTGAGAGAGTTGGTGAGAAGCGACCGCGCGAGGAGGAAGCTGGGCCAAGTTACACGGATGCAGTTGATTCAGATACGGATGAGGGTCTGGACCAGGACAACATTCAAGGAATGTTCGACAACATAAATGAAAATCTTCATGAAAGTGCAGGAGAGATAGGAGACTCAATCAAGCATGCCTCCGAGACTCCCTTATTCCCCGGGTGCAGACTGCGATCTCGAAGCTATACAATTTGAAGGCTAAACATTCTTGGAGTGATAAGTCTTTCACTGAACTCCTTGCGCGTCTAGGCGAGATGCTACCTGCCGAAAATGAATTGCCAAAGAGATGTTATGATGCTAAAAAAGTGTTGTTCCCAATGGGGTCTGGTGTTGAGAAGATACAGGCTTGCCCTAATGACTGCATTCTGTATTGGGGCTCGTATGAAAATCTATCTGAATGTCCTATATGCAAAGCGCATCCGAAGTTCGCACTCACCTTATGAAGAAAGCGTGGTATTAGGTTACATATCAATTACAACGCTTTTATAAAAGCGTGGTATTAGGACATAGATCAATTACCACGCTTTTTAAAAGCGTGGTAATAGATTCACTACCTATTAGGACGCTTTGTACTTTTTCTATTACGATGGTCGTACTCACCACGCTTGTAAAGCGTGGTAAAAAACTTGGAAAAAGCGTGGTAATTGCTCTGGATCTGTAGTAGTGACAAGAAAGAAACGAGAGGACCGGATCTACTAGTGCACAGGCCTACAAGGCTGCTTCCATTGAGTCCGACATTATTATCAAAGGAGTGATGAGTAGTAAAATGTCGATCACACTAATTTGCTTACAATGTGATTAGTGATATGTGTTACTCATAGAGAATTGCAATGCATATGCGTCAACAATTCCGGTCATCTTATTTGTTTGAGTGGCAACATAGAATTAAGTGGGAGGGATAGGTTCTCCATGCTTGGACTCCTGCTTATTAATTTGATTATTATGTTACAATGTTAGCGTAGAGTTTATGCTGAAAATTTATAAATTTTAAAAATAAATTACTCGTATGAGATAATGTTATAGTTACCCGTTTGGTGTAAGCCTTAAAAGAAGGCTTGGACTCATGATGATGAACCTAAGGTGCCTTGTTCTTTTGTTTTGCACTTTCTTTCCCAGTGGCTATTTGTTTAGCAAGCTTGACATCTTCTTGTTGCTTCTGCATGATTAGTGGGTCATGCTCCGGTTGAACAAACTCAGACATAGTGTAATCAGTGACATCACCCTTTCTTTTCCTGCATTTTGAGAATGCATCACTGATAACTTTCTGGATCTTCGCCTTATAATGCCTCTTGGCCTTTTCTTCCTCATTTGGATGCCATGCAAATATATGGTGTAGCAGTAAATTAATGAGAAACAAGGTTAGTTAAGTATTAAAAACTACGCATATATAATTGTGGAGAAATTTGATTAGTCCGAAAAAGGTAGTAATGAGTTTTACCTTAAACTATCTAAACCACTTGTTCCTATATTTTTAGGGGCGTCACTATATGTATAGTATGAGCCGTTCCAACTTGTCCTCAAATCTCATGTTGAATAATGTGCAAGATGCATCAGATGGATGCGTCATTACACATGGGTCGATCCTTTTTGATTCCTTATGCCAATGCATATGTCTTGAGGTTTCGATAGATTGGAATAATCTGATGAGCTATGAAATTAATGATAAGAAGAACATATTTTTATTGGCTACCATGCCACTCCTCAAGCCACCCTTCTGTTTTTATCTTCGCCAACGAATTTAAATGTTCTCAAAGTTTCACCATCTTTGTAAAATAATATGCAGTTCCTCACACAAGCATCAATATTGATGTACGGATTCTCAAACTTCGTAGCCACCTTCTTTGTCACGTAAATTGCAACGAAAAGAGTTATTCTTCGACAGTAGATCGCAGAACAAACTACATAGCTCGTCATATGTACTTTTTAACATGCAAGATGTTGACTTTATATTCAACATACTCGTATTCACTAATATATATGTGTGGGAAGAAGTATTTCCAGGCCATAGTGGGTGTCCTCCAAATTGATTCTGATACAAAGTTGTGTCTCTCCCTCTACCATTAGTGGTTGCTCCAGGACCAGTACTAAAAGGATAAGGTTGTGCGATGTGGGTACAATAATAATGAGGTTCTTCGATTGGTACATGTGATGAAATATTAGAAGATCCCAAACCAAAATAAAAATTCAGAATTTTTTTTAATGTTTTTATTAATATAAATTACAACGCACACACCCAAACTTTAGAGATGGGGATTGTCAGGAATCACCCCTCACCTACTTTACCACCAGACTACACCTCTGATGGTATTCAGATGCCTTTCCCAGCTTATTTCTCCATGAAAAGTCCGATTGAAATAATCGCTCACAAACCTTACGCTCAGTAAATGATCTTTTCCGATATCTAGTGGCTGCCATTTTTTATTTTTATATTTCTTAAAGGGACAGAATATATGACCGAGAGACACTATCTTGCTTGCAAGAGCTGAGTTAATAAATTCTTCAACACCGTCAACATTTATCAATATGTTTCGGTGACCATATCCAGGTAACGGAGAGTAATTGTACATCCATGACCGGCGAAACATTAATGCATTCATGTTATACGTGGGAAACGTGGTGTTCTGCTGATATGTAATACCCTTGGTACAATGGGTGTAGTGGGCTTCATGGCTTGAAATAGGTCATACATCATGGTCTTCATATCTTTGAGAGGATGGGGCTGAGGGCAGTGGAACCTATCCTAGAATTGTGCTTGTATCAGCAGTTGCGACCTTAAGCACTCCACGAGGTCTTGTGAATAAGCCATATTCTCGACCAGCTCCTTGAAGATTATCCACACCTCTTCTGGATACTTGTTTTGGATACTAACACCAGGTGTTAATCCTTCTCACTTGGGGCTGCATTCCGTCAATGTGGAACTTGATCAAGTTCTGATCCAAAAAACCATGATTCTGGCACTTCGTAAGTCAGTCTCCTAAAGTGTTCATATTACTCGTAGGCTATTTCTTCTAGCTACTATTTTATCCCGCATATCTCCTGACGGATATGGGATGCTTTAGCTGTAAGAACTATTTTATAAGAAAGGCTTCTAGCATTTGGTACATATAGTGATAGTTACTGCAGGAAAATAAAACAGCCATTCCTTAGCATGATCTATTAGAGAAAAAGGAAAAGCTACAAACCTGCATTGATCAAAGCCAGCTCCTGCAGATTTCATCGTGGTGCACACCACGTTGAACTGTCGCATATGATGTTAGACATCCTCTCTTGGCGCCCATCAGAACTTAAGAAGTTAGTGTATAACACCTCCTTAATTTTGATAACTTCATCTTCAGTGGCTGGTCATGGAAGGTTAGAGCAGTTAACTCCCTCAACATTCTCCTCTTTGGTCGTTGTTCTTGTTGTGCGGCCATGTTAGTTGCGGCTGCTTCTCATGCTGCCCTGTTCCTTTATCGAATCAAAACTGCAGAATTGTCGTAGAATACGAATGCATTGTCCTGAAAGCTAGGAATCATAAACTCATTAAAACTGGTCTCAAAGGTTAGTAAGTTGAGAAAGCAGTCTGATCAATCTGACAGAAAGTAGTATGAGGGATTTTGACCAGTTTATTTCAGACAGTGGATTGACTGACTTGGGGAATGCGGGGCACCCTTTTACTTGATGCAACAACCAGGGCTTGTGTCATATTTATAAGAGGCTTGACAGGGTCTTTGTTAATGGGGATGTGATGTCTTCCCTCCCAGATTTGGATTTTTTGCATCTAGAGCATTTTCAATCAAGCTTCCCTTTAACTTGCACCTCAATCCACCTCTGAAAGTCAGCTGATGCAACCCAGATTACTCCTGGAACTAGCTTTGAGGCATCCACCTCAACGCAGACACTAGGAGAAGCTGGATTAGAAAGCGCCAACATATGGCGATCTGCTCTAAAGAACACTAATAAATCTGCATATTTCTCTCAGGTAGTTTGGTCGGAAGTAAAATGGATCCAACCCAATTAACTTCACCACAACCTCTTCCAAAGCACACATAATCAGAACGTTCCAATTGTGCAAAACTCCAACAATGGGAATGGAAGCCAGCCCCCAATGCATGTTTAAGTGGCAATGCACCTCTTCAATAGCCAGACGTCCAACTGTGAATCTGTTAACATTTCCAAGCTTCAGGGACTGCAACCCTAGAGAAATTTCTTCATCAGAGAATATTATGGTAGGCGCACCATTCTTAACTGTAACTTCCTTAGGAGTCAAGACAACATCATTAAAAATGGGGACCGAGCCATTAGTCCTCAAGCCATCCGGCTGAACCGCTTTGACAAAAGAAATGCCAGGATGGGCTGCCGCCCTTGAGAATGATGCAGCAGCCAAGGCCGGCTAACATACTGAAGACATCTGAGCCTGCACTTCCGAATAATGATTGTCGGGATGCATCTGCTGCCCCACATCCCTCTCTCGATCTAATCCACATAAACTCACATCTACTCTAGGAGCCCTGTTATGTTTCCGCACACCCATCCCACGAGGCTCATCATAGAGTCCCTTCGACTTCCCACCCTTTACAACCAGTACATCAGAGATCCTAATCCCGCTTAACTGCAAACTATCCAACTTCTCCTAGCCACACGCCGATCCATGCCCAATCCTGACTCACACTCTGCATTGGGGACTCGCCGATCCACGTCCCTTCAACGCCTAATCCTCGCCACTTCATCTGAAACTCCTTTCGTCCATGCAAACGCCACAAACTCGTATGCCCCTCCAGCTTTGATTCACAGTCTTCACCCTGACGAGCCACTTGCAAGATGCGGCCGGCCTTCACATTCTGCACGTTCCTCTGGCTGCTTTGTTGGGTCTAATAATGAATGACTCAATAAGTGGAAAATTTCTATTGTTAGATTTTCAAATATTGTCGTTTTTCTATTTTAGATAAATTACTATTTCTTGTAGGGATAGAAATCCTAGTGACTTAGGAATTCAATTGGCTTAGTATTTGTATTTTATAAATAGGGTTGTTTATTCTCATTGTAAACACAACAGTTAACAACAATAATTTCTTCTTTAGCAATTTCTTTTCTTCTCTCTGAGTGAAGTGTGAGCTAGTCTTAGTTTTGCCACATATCTCTGGTAGTGAGATATCGATACTCTACCTAACATCTGGTATCAGAATTTTTTGGTTTTAAGCCTAAGTATCCTCAATTCAATATAATGTCGCTGGGTCGATCTCCTGTTGAGAGCTGAATTGAAGAAATCTATACAGCGGCTTCCTCCTCCGGCAGAAGATGGGCGTATTTAGATTCCACCAGTACCATGTTGTGGGAAGAGCTCTTCCTACTGAAAATGACCAGCATCCCAAAATTTACCGGATGAAGCTTTGGGCCACGAACGAAGTCCGTGCCAAGTCCAAGTTCTGGTACTTCCTCAGGAAGCTTAAGAAAGTGAAGAAAAGCAATGGACAGATGCTGGCTATCAATGAGATTTTTGAGAAAAATCCAACCACCATCAAGAACTATGGTATCTGGCTCCGTTACCAGAGTCGCACCGGCTACCACAACATGTACAAGGAGTACTGTGACACCACCTTGAACGGCGCTGTCGAGCAGATGTACACTGAGATGGCTTCCCGTCACAGAGTCCGGTTCCCGTGCTTTCAGATCATCAAGACCGCCACAATTCCAGCCAAGTTGTGCAAGAGGGAAAGTACCAAGCAGTTCCACAATTCAAAGATCAAGTTCCCATTGGTGTTCAGGAAGGTCAGACCCCCAACCAGGAAGCTCAAGACCACCTACAAAGCCTCCAGGCCCAATCTCTTCATGTAATTCTAGTTCTGGAGCCTACTATCAAACAATTCAGTTAAGAGAAGACAGTCCCATTCTGCTGAAAGATTTGTATTAGCACCATCTTTCTTTTTTGTCAAAGCTGGCTTTTGGTTATTTTGAACTTAAAAAATTTGTCCATTATGGTTTACCATGCAAAAAAAAAAATATATAATGTCGCTCGTTGTTCATGGATACGCCTTGCGGGAAAGCGGCGGTGGGACGTTCATGTACCCACAGTTAATGACAACGAACTACATTGATTGGGTGATTCGGGTGTAGGCCATGATGGAAGATCAGGGTGTCTAGGAGGTAATCGAGCCGGCGGAGGGTGAGACTGTTGACACGAAGAAGGATAAGAAGGCAAGGTCGCATCTTTTCCAAGCTCTCCCAGATGATTTTCTCATGCAAGTGGCAAACAAGAAGACGGTGAAAGAAGTCTGAGATTGCCTTAAGACGAGGTTCGTCGGTGCAGATTGCGTCAAGGAGGCACAATTGCAGACGTTGAAGAAGGACTTCGACGCCCTGCGCATGCAAGAGGGGGAGACCAATACGCCGGAAAGCTTACAGGCATGTCTGTCAAGTACACCAGTTTGGGTGGAACTTTGGTTGATATTGCCTTAGTGAAGAAATTAGTTGATACAGTGCCGGATCGCTTTATGAACTTGATCGTCGGCATTGAGCAATTCTACGACCTTAAGACTATGCCCTTTGAAGAAGCGGTAGGTCGGTTGAAGGCGTATGAGGAGCGAATGCAGCGAACGGGTGGTGTTTCCAATAGCGATGGTCAGCTGCTACTCACTCAGGTTGAGTGGGAGGCATGGCAGAAGAAGCAAGATGGTAACTCTTCGGGTATAGGTAAGTCACCAGAGAATGACAGTGGAGGCCAGGGTGGCCATGCTCATGGCAGAAGCAGAGGCCGAGATTGGCATGGTAATACACCAAGCAAGGATGGCTCTGAAGGTAGAGACCGCGATAAGAGTCACATCCGGTGTTACAATTGTAATTAAATGGGACACTATGCAAAGAAGTGCAAGGCACTGAAGAAGGCAGACGAGGCACAACTCACGCGGGCTATTGACACTTAACCTGCTTTAATGGTAGCTGTATCTGAGGAAGTAGAAACAGAGCGACAAAAATGATAGGGCGCCGTCTATCTCAATGAAGAGAAGTTGAAGCCAGAACTACACCTTGTGGAGAGTGATGTTACAGCATCAATGAAGAAGGTCGACGATCAGAGCCAACAGATAATGAACTTTGGCGTGGAGGATGGCTGCAAGGCACATCTACTGTTTGACCAGCAAAGAGAGAAAACTAATCTAAGTCGTGATGTGATATTCGAGGAGAATATGGAGCGGAGGTGGTATAAAAGCACAGACGGTTATGAACCCGCAGACTTCATAGTCGACGACAACGAGCCAACAACAGATAACTCAATGCCATCTTCTGAGGGATTTACACATGAGTCATTACCCACGACACCACTAGAGCAAGACGTTGTACTAACACCACCAAATACTCTTATGACATCAGCGATTCCAACTATAAGAGGAGCGGTAACTCATGCATCGACTACACCGGTGACTGAACATTGATGCACATGCCACTACCACATTGCAACCGTCATTGGACACTGATGAGGGGCCTATTCGATATATACCTATCAATGATATAATGCGAGAAGCACCGAGAGTAGAGCTGAACTATGATGACTTGGAGATTGAGGCAATGCTCGCTGAGATGGAGGAGCCAACCTATTTTCGTGAGGCTGCAGGCCATCCAGCCTGGGAGGAGGCCATGGCCAAGGAGATAGAGTCTATCCAGAAGAACTCGAGATGGACCTTGACGACGTTACCGACTGGCCACAGACCTATTGGGCTTAAGTGGGTGTACAAGTTGAAGAAGGACTCTAGCGGAGAAGTAACCAAGCACAAGGAAAGATTAGTCGCTAAAGGCTATGTGCAGAGGCAAGGCATTGACTTTGAAGAAGTGTTTGCATCAGTGGCAAAGCTTGACACCGTGCGGATGATCCTTGCCTTCGCAGCAAATCATGGCTGGAAAGTTCATCATCTTGATGTCAAATCAGCATTCCTCAACGGCGAACTCAAGGAAGAGGTGTACATAGCTCAACCTGAAGGATTCATTGTAAAGAACAAGGAGCATATGGTTCTCAAACTCAGCAAGTCACTTTATGGGCTCCAACAGGCACCTCGAGCTTGGAACACACGCCTTGATCGAAGCATGAAGTAGCTCGGCTTCACAAGATGTGCGCAGGAGCAAGCAGTGTACAAAAGAGGAAGCGACCACACTGGAATCCTAGTTGGTGTCTACGTTGATGATCTCATTGTCACTGGCGCTAATCGAATTATGATCAATGATTTCAAGCAGTAGATGATGACTGAGTTCGAAATGAGTGATTTGGGATTGCGTATCTACTACCTTGGGATAAAGGTAGAGCAGCAAGATGGAAGTGACACCATCTGACAGGCTGTATATGCCAAGAAAGTGCTAGCTCAATTCGGCATGACCGAATGTAACCCAGTCAAGATTCCCATGGAGCCGAAGATGCAGCTGCATAACGATGCTGATGGAGAACCCATCGACACTACTGAGTATTTTCGTGTGATTGGTTGTCTAAGGTATCTCCTACATACTAGGCCAGATCTCCCAAATGCTGTCGGAGTGGCGAGCAGGTTCATGGAGAGGCCGACCGTGATGCATTAGAAGGCTGTTAAGCACATTCTGAGGTATCTGAAGGGAACAATGAACTATGGGATAGTGTATCCTAGAAAGAGAGGCTCAGAGTTAATCATCGGATACTCTGATAATGATCTAGCTGGTGACATGGATGACAGAAAGAGCATGGGAGGTATGGCCTTCTACATCCATGATAGCTTGGTCTCATGGAATTCGCAAAAGCAGAAAACGGTTGCATTATCACTGTATGAGGCTGAATTCGTGATACCAATAGCGGCGGCATGCTAGGTGATATGGCTCAGGAGTTTGTTAGGGGAGCTAACTGGAGAAGAGCCCAAGACGGTGAAGCTGTTGGTTGGCAGCAAATCTGCCATTGCCTTTATGAAGAATTCTATCTTCCATATCCGCAGTAGGCATATCGACACAATATTCTATTTCATTTGTGAGTGTGTCGAAGGAGGACAGATTGTTGTGGAGTTTGTTTGCTCATAGGAGCAGATATCCTGACAAAGTCGTTGCCGGTGGTGAAACTGACAACACTGCAACACTGCGACACCTGCTTGGAGTCCGTGATCTTGAGCCACACCAGGATTAGGGGCGAGTATGTTGGGTCTAATCCTGGACTGACTCAATAAGTGGAAGATTTAGGATATTTCCTATTGTTATAGTTACAATATTTGGAAGTTTCCAAATACTGTCGTTGTCCTATTTTAGATAGGTTACTATTTTTGTTAGGGGATAGAAATCTTATTAGCTTAGGAATTTTATTGGCTTAGGAATCCTATTGGCTTAGTATTTGAATCTTATAAATAGGGTTGTTTATTCTCATTGTAAACACAACAGTTAACAATAATAATTTCTTCTCTAGCAATTTCTTCTCTTCTCTCTGAATGAAGTGTGAGCTAGTCTGAGTTTTGCCACATATCTCTGGTAGTGAGATATCGATCCTGTGCCTAACATCTAGTATCAGATCTTCTTGGTTTTAAACCTAAGTATCCTCGATTCAATACAATGTCGCTCGTTGTTCGTGGAGACGCCTGGCGAGATAGTGGCGGTGGGACGTCATGTACCCACAGTTAACGACAACGAACTACATTAGTTGGGTGATTTGAGTGCAGGTCATGATGGAAGATCAGAGTGTCAGGGAGGCAATCGAGCCGGCGGAGGTTGAGACCGTCGACACGAAGAAGGATACGAAGGCAAGGTCGCATCTTTTCCAAGCTCTCCCAGATGATCTCCTCATGCAAGGGGCAAATAAGAAGACGGCGAAAGAGGTCTGAGATTACCTTAAGACAAGGTTCGTTGGCGCAGATCGCGTCAAGGAGGCACAGTTGTAGACGTTGAAGAGGGACTTCGATGCCCTGCGCTTGCAAGAGGGGGAGACCCTCGACCAGTACGCCGGAAAGCTCACAGACATTTCAATCAAGTACACTAGTTTGGGTGGAACTTTGGATGATATTACATTAGTGAAAAAATTATTTAATTTTGTGCCGGATCACTTTGTGAACTTGATCGCCGGCATCGAGCAATTCTACGACCTTAAGACAATATACGACATTTTTACATAGAAAACACTTTTTATATGTAATCCTAATCAGCTTTGAGTTTCTCCCTTGGATGACTCTCTATATACATGTATAACGACCTATGGTCGTTGACAAAAAACACTTTGCAATTCAATTTTTAATGTGTTTAGAAGTCATTACACAAGTATGTATGAATTCATGAATTAATCATATTAATTTTATTATTTCTATTATATATTCACACAAGTTTTATTTATTTATTTATTTGGTACAAAGAATGACGAAAAGAAATGGGATGAAATCAAATCATGAACGAGTTTCATTGTCCTTGTATTTAAATGTGGGAATAGAAGTATGGTCGTTATTGTAGAATTAGAACGTCATCTTCGCCTTTAAGGCATTGACGCATCATACACTATCTGGCACTCACACGGTGAATCATTCGGTGGATCTCAACCTGTAGAACCCGATAATATAGAGGAAAGCACCGATGACATATATGAGGATGATGATTTTAGTACAATATTGAATGATCACTTAGCTACGAATACTAAAGAAAATACTGACTTATTCGAAGTAGTTAAGAACGATGCAAACACCCCTCTGTATCCGGGATGCACACATTTCAGTAAATTATCCGGAGTGCTAAAGTTGTACAATCTGAAAGCCAAATACGGTTGGAGTGACAAATCTTTCATGGGTCTCTTGTTACTCCTTAACGAGATGCTTCCGGAAATGAGTTCTTAAAACGATCTTATGATGCAAATAAAATACTTTATCCAATGGGTATTGAGTACAAGAAGATGCATGCATTCCCAAATGATTGCATGCTTTATAGAGGCACATATGAGAATATGATAGAGTGCCCGAAGTGTGGTACATTATGACACAAGCAGAAAAATGTGAACGGGGAGAAGTTGAAATACAGATCTGTGAAGGTCTTATGGTACCTTCAGGTGATTCCTAGATTCAAATGGATGTTTGCAAATTCAAAAGAATTAGAGTTGTTAGTTTGGCATTCTGAGAAGAGAGTTGAAGATGGAAACATCCGTCACCCGGCATATTCAAATCAGTGGAAGCAATTTGACGTTCGATAACATGAATTCGGTAACGATTCAAGAAATCTGAGGTTAGCGTTAAGTGCCAATGATATGAATCTGTTTGGAAATATGAGCAGCAGACACAACACTTGTCCTCTCCTTATCGTGGTTTACAATCTATCTTTGTCATTGTCCATGAAAAGAAAATAAATGATGCCGACTCTCATGATATCTGGCCCTAGACAACCCGGTAACAACATCAATGTGTATCTAGCTCCTTTAATAGATTATTTGAAGATACTGTGGGAGACATGAGATCAGGAGTACGATGCACACAAAGAAGAGACATTTATAATGTGAGTCATGTTGTTCTGCACGATTAATGACTTTCCTGCATATGACAGTTTATCTGGTTACAGTGTCAAAGGATATAAAGCATGCCTGATATGTGAGGAATACACAGATTCTTTGAAGATGTCAAACTGTCGTAAAATTGTTTACATCAATCACAGAAGATTTCTTCCACATTCACACCCATATCAAGGAAAGAAGACTTAATTTAATGGATCGACAGAACATAGACATGCACCGGTTCCTTCGATAGGTGATGACATTTTATCGAAGGTTCAGGACATCAAGATCTTTTTGGGAAAGACGACGAAATCGACAAGCAATGGTCCATGAAAGAAGAAGTCAAATTTCTTTAGATTGTCGTACTGGTCATGATTTTAAAGTTCCATATGAATACTCATCAAATATCTGAAGTCTTGTTTCAATGAAGGACCTGAAGATAATGAGCATTAAGTCACACGACTGTCATGTTCTAATGCAATAATTACTTCCAATCGCCTTACGAGGAGTCTTACCGAAAAAGGTGCAGCTCACGATCACGAAGCTATGTGCGGCATTCAACTCGATTTGTAGTAAAGTGATAACTCATGATTCGTTGGATCCATTACAAGAACACATTGTGCTCACCCTGTGTGAATTGGAGATGTATTTTCTACGTTTTTTTAGACATAATGGTTCATCTTGTGGTGCACGTGGTGAGAGAGATCAGAGAGTGTGATCTGGTATATATGAGATGGATGTACCCATTTAAACGTTGCATGAAGGTCATGAAAGGATATGTTTAGAATCGATTCAGGCCATAGGGATGCATGGTGGAGGGATACATTGCTGAGGAATCTATTCAATTTTGCACGACGTATTTAGGAAACACATGTGCGATAGGTGTGTTCATCCCTCGTCTCATAAAGAATATTGAAGGTTGTGGTCATATGGGGTAGGAAGTGAAGCATCCGAGGAATCGAGATTTAATTATGGCATAGTTTTACATTTGAAATAATTTGGAGATCATGATTCCTTTTGTGGAAGAGCACGTTAATTTGTTGTTGTCACAATATCATGGTGGTGATGATCATTGGGTCCAGACCAAGCATAAGCGTAGATTTTTGGGTTAGTTTTCTAAAATAAAAAGGTTTACTTTTAAATACAGACAAGAAAAGTGTCGATCAACAATTAAGGTCGCTCGGTCGCGGTGTTCCTCTACAAGTACTGAGTTACCGGGGGTACGACATCAACGACTACAGTTTCTAGACCAGAGAGCAAAATTCAAGAAGTGTGATGTAAAACAACGGTGTCACTTTGGCCTGTATTGAAGATAAATCATACTTTGGAATTATAAAAGAAATTTAGAAATCAGATTACACCCACATGCTCATACCCGTATTCAAATGCTGGTGGGCAGACAACCGGTATATTTGGAATGATGAGTTTGGGTTTAAATTAATAAACTCTAAGCATCAAGGATATAAGAATATTCATTCATTCTTGTGGAGCAAAAAAAACAAATTTTTTATGTGACTGACCCTATTGATTGAACTTATTCCATCATGTTGAATGGAAAGCAGCAACATACGCCAGAAGAATCCATTATTGACGATGATATAGTTCCAGTGATAACGAGGGTACCTAGTTCTTAATTACATATTGATGATTCAGATACATATTGTCAAAGAACGTATCATAATGAGGGTATTTGGATACAAACATGAATTTATGTTACATTTTCTATGTTTTACTTTATAAATTTTGCTTTCCATCTATTATATGTATACTCTTATAAAGTTTAATTTTCTTAATTAATATATGTATTAAAAGTTAAAATATTAATGAAAATATAAATTATAGATAGAAAACTCAAATTATATGACGACCAAAGCAAATATTCATACAATTAAACTGGTACAAATTGGTAATGAAAATAAAATGAAATTTGTGTTAACACAATTGTTTTTATCGAATTAAAAGAATATAAAATTTCACTACTTATACGGCGTTTGTGAACTACAACTACCATATAACCATCGAATAAAATTAAAAAAGTAACAATTTAGACGGCGTTTGTAAGCTACAAACGCCGTATAAATGCCGAAAAAATTAAAATAATTATATAAATTATAAAAACTTATACGGCATTTTTAACCTACAAACGATGTATAAGTGATTCTGCTGGACTTTATATGGAGTTTGTAGGTTAAAAATGTTTTATAAAGTATTAAAATAGAATATACAACGTTTTGGACCTATAAACACCTTATTAAGTCATCATCATCTTCATAGTTCAATCGGCACAACTCAGAAACAGTTCAGTAACCCTAACCAGCGATGAACGCTGCATCCACTGTTTGGCGCTACAACCACCATGTTCGGGCACAATTTTGTGTCGATTTCTCATGTTAAGGTAATGATTAAGATGCTTTCTTCATGTTATGCATATATATGTATTTTTTTTGCAAAAGGTTGCTTGCATTAAATTGAAGAAATATACACTACTACAGATTTTGGCTATTACACGCTTTCAATTACACGCTTTAACATTTTACCACGCTTATTATTATGAGCGTAGTAAATAATCACATAAAGCGTGGTAATTGGTTCACCCGCGATTGAGGCATATTCTATTACCACGATTTGAAAAGGAAAGCGTGGTAATAAGTTAAGTATAAAACGGTAGTCGTTTTGATCGTTACTTATAACTACGCTTTCCTTTCTAAAAGCGTGGTAATAAATAACTGTTAAAACTCATCGTTTTAGGCATTCAACCTATTACCACGCTTTTCATCAACAAGTGTGGTAATATGTTAATTGAATAAAATATTTTCCTTTTGATTAGTCTATTACCACGTTTATTGTTGAAAAGCGTGATAATTGGTTAATTAAATAAAATATTTTTCTTTTCAATAAGAATTTTGTTATCATTATTTTCTTTTAAAATCGAGGTAAAAAATTTAATGAATATTTTTTACTAAGCTATTACGTTAAGAACCTATTATTGCCAACTCAAATGGAAAACAAAATCTAATTATCAATAACCACGCTTGTAATAAAAAGCGTGGTCATATATGAACTTATCACCACGTGGTGATAATTAATTCTTTTACCACGCTTCTCGTTAAGAAGCGTGGTAATAGGTACTCAAATGATTTTTTTAAAATAAATATTAATCTTATCTAATGTCAATGATTGTCATTGATAAAAAATAAAAATAATTTATAAATTAATGATGCCGTTATGAGGTAAATCCTATATTCTAAATATTAGAGCATACAACTATAACACTTGACAACATGCATAATATATAGTCTACATATATATCCTATACATAATATTCTCAATATTATTAATTTACAAACCAAAAATTCACTTAATTTTGTGACTAACCATAATACATTCAATCTCATTAACTTACAAATCACGAAAAATTACTTAATTATTTATAATTACATGAATAAAAACAAAATAAAATTGAATTACAAATGACTGCTTTTGATCAAAAGCGTGGTAATAGGTTGACTTATCACCACGCTTTGGATAATGAGCGTGGTGATAATTCAGAGAAAAGCGTGTCATATTTAAATTAAACATTACACATAATAAAATTAATATATATAAATGTTTAGAAAATATATATTAAAAGCAGTAGAGTATACTAATATATTTAAATATATTTTAATACTCTTTCTCACTTACAAATTTTGAATTTACAAATTTTAAAATAAAAGCGTTGTAATAAAACATTCAGTAATTTATGAACATTCTAAAATGAACAAAAATGATGTTGATTTACCTGATATTCAGTAACTCCAAATAATTGAATTGAATATATATTTATGAAAAAGTAATAAAATGCATAAGAACGTAAAAATGCCACACTTATCTTTTGGTGGAGTAATTATTTGAGCACGTAAGGAAAGAAAGGTATAAATATGCAGAGTGTTGAGTTGTGACTGAAATTGATGTAATTGAATTGGGGAGGTGGATGGTGATAGTGATTGATCGAGTCTTGCCAATAGTGGAGAGTGTAGTAGAGAAATGAATGAACATGTGGGGACTTTAATACAAAAGATTACAATGCCTTACAAGAAAAGGTGTCACTTTAACTTGGCGCCCTAAAAGAGTTCATGTAGGGTTCTCATTTCAAGTGTTAATGAATACCAACACCAACTTAAGAAATATGGGAGATCCTCACATGGTCGCACTTAACTCTATTAAAGCCATCAACCATATAGCCAGCCAGCCAGCCGCTAGAGGTGAATGTTACAATTTTTAGGGTTTTTTTTTTCCCAAAGGTAAAAACCCTTTTCACTTTTTATCAGCAAAACTTCCATAGCAAATTAATTTCTTCTCACAGCAATACATCAAAACATTGTTATTGTTTGCTTCAAATCTATACGTACATAGCACATTATATTAGTGACAATATTGACATATATAATAATACTAGCTAGTAGAAATCAGCGAATCCTGGTCTCTGGAACATTCACACACCGAACCCTAATGGCGACACTAATATTATACTCGTTTGGCAGATGCAATCCGTAATGCATATGAGAGTGTATGACACGCAAACGTAAATAACAAGGATCATTCGACACTACTAAGACACATGCATACATAAAATTAACGTTATTATAGAATAATGTGTAGGTGGTGTTTCTGTATTAAAAAAATAATGGATAAATATACTATGTAGCAACATTATTAATACAGATGGACATAATATACTCTTCTCTGCTGCACGTATTTATTACAGTTTATCCGCAAGACGTACTAGTAGCCAGAAGGAAGAAGCAGTATAGTAGTATATAAGTATTTTATTTTTGGGTTGCCATTAATTACCGCTTGCTGCAAACACATACAAGTGGCCAGTAGCAATAGCACTGTATGTATACTGTATACATATATATATATACAGAGGTCTTGGTCTCCATTAGCTAGCAACTTGGCCTTATATCTGTCTATTACAATCAAATCAACAACTTTGTCTTTGTGTTCCATAACAGATAGCATGGGGAGATCTCCTTGCTGTGACAAGGTGGGTTTGAAGAAAGGGCCATGGACACCAGAAGAAGACCAGAAGCTCCTGGCTTACATCGAACAACACGGCCATGGAAGTTGGCGCTCACTCCCTCTCAAAGCTGGTATGTGTCTCCTTCATACACCCACTTAATAATGCTCCTCCTCAACCCCCTCTTGTAGTTGGTTTTGTTGTTCATTACAATAACAACATTTTCATCATTATATATATGTTATTGCACAGCAACTCTAATGATTGTTAGTGTCAAGATCCCACTACCGCAAATCTCATTTACAATCTTGTGGGTTTTATTTGGCTTATCCGATCCTCAGGACTCCAGCGATGTGGAAAAAGCTGTCGTCTTAGATGGACTAATTATCTGAGGCCGGACATCAAGAGAGGTAAATTCAGCTTGCAAGAGGAGCAAACCATCATTCAACTCCATGCGCTACTCGGCAACAGGTATTTATTTATTTATTTATTTTTATTTTTGTGTGTGGAAGCAGCTAGCTAGAGTGATAAAAAATTAGTCATTGGAGGGAGAGGATGAGATCCAAGTTTAGGTTTTAATTTATTTATGTATAGGTGGTCGGCCATCGCAACTCATCTGCCGAAGAGGACCGACAATGAAATCAAGAATTACTGGAATACTCACCTAAAGAAGAGGCTGATGAAAATGGGCATCGACCCGGTGACTCACAAACCCAAGTCGGATGCTCTCGTCTCCAACAACAGCAGCTGCAGCAGCAACCTTATTGATGGCCACTCCTCCAAGAGCGCCGCCAATCTCAGCCATATGGCTCAGTGGGAGAGCGCTCGCCTTGAGGCCGAGGCAAGACTTGTCCGGGAATCAAGACTTCGATCCAACCCATTCCAAACTCCCCACCACCAACAACTCTTACTCCCCGAAACCAACCCAAATCATGAGATGACCGGCGGGTTGCTGTTCGGCGGTCCGGCAGATCTGGAGTCACCTTCATCGACGACCCTTAGCTTCCCCGGACCAGTAGTGTCGGTGAGTGAGAGCAGATGCTCGGAGTACTTACTGGAGAGTTCATGTGGAGAGGTGAAAGAGACGTGGACGCCTGAGTCTCTGAGGGAGGATCATGAAGATCATCATGCCTTTAATAATAATGTCATTCACAATAATAACAG
Organism: Kalanchoe fedtschenkoi; assembly: GCA_002312845.1. NCBI lineage: Eukaryota > Viridiplantae > Streptophyta > Magnoliopsida > Saxifragales > Crassulaceae > Kalanchoe > Kalanchoe fedtschenkoi. The sequence continues at coordinate 249,916 of NQLW01000026.1, read as the reverse complement.
TGCTGAGGCCGGCTTCACTGAGCTGTTGCTTAGCAACACCGCGGGTGGGTGCCAGGAAGACGAAGACAACAAGAACTACTGGAACACCATCCTCGATCTGGTCAACACCTCTCCCGCCCATGACTCTCCCATCTTCTGATTTAGCATTATTGTTCAACCCTATTTCTTTTATTAATATTTATCCCCCTCTATTCATCTTTTGTTTAGTTTACTGAGCTTAATTCAAACAGTAGCTTTTTCATGTCATATCATCATTATTAGTTATAAAAATGACCACCCTCTTTATTGATCCATAAGTACACTTCATGCATGCCATATTTGACATCACCACATTATCACATCGACTTCATCTCACAAATTATTACGAGCATATCAAAAAAATATCTCTTTCTTGGGTGTTTATAATAATTCAGTAATCTCATATGCTAAATGGCACCAGTCTTAACGGCAGAAAATAACATCTAGGTTTGGTTTAAACGTGGATTGCATATGTATGATAGATGGTCTTTGTTAACTTCTTTGCATTATTGCTTTTATTGAATGAAGATATTACTTATTGAATTAATAATAATTCATAATTGAATGCATGCCGTCCCTAAAGAGTTGCTGTTCTACCTAAGTATTAATAATATGGTGCAGTGGAGAGAGATAAAAGATGGACATCGACATTGACATCGGCATGAATGCAGCTGGACAAGCCAGCCATGGGGCAATAATAACTATTGAACGATTTTCTGGTTGATTTTGATTGATATACAGTATGTAATAAAAGTCCACATCTTCAATAATTCTTTAGTTTTTTCCCTTCTCCATATTTTTTTTCACGTACACTTTTAACTAGTTGTTACTGCTGCGGTACTTCTAGCTAGGCCCTTCACATGGACCATACCACATGCAATTTCTTAACGTCCATTATTCAACCTGCTTGCTTGTATCACTGTATTTAGCTGTGACACTCGGATGTTTCATAAATGTGCGATGATCATTTGATACCACAGCTGCCATGCTATTACCGTCCAATGCAAGAGATAACTTTGTAGGGTTTTTGCTACTTAATTCTCAATCGCTATTACAAACAGAAAATGCACAATAAGGAATTAAAGAAATGGTGAAATATGTGAACACGATCTTCAGCTAGCTGACACTCAATTTCATTTTGTTCTCCAAATTACGCTAATGGGTAAATAGGTTGCAGAAAAATAAAATCACCATGATATCTTAATTAATACCATAACTACAATACTTTAATCATTCATAAAAATAACAGGGATTTCAGACTATAAATTTAGTAATATACTGCCTTTAATTTTAATTTTTGCATCCCGTTTGTTTATTTTTATTTATAGTTTGTGCAACAAATTGAATTTGAGAGAGGTGAAAAAAGTCTTTTTATTGCATTTTTTCCAAGTCGCTACCCAAAATTAACTGTTTTGTGTGGCGAGACTAACCGGGATCATTAAATGACCGCAAAATTTCAGGTCATCTTGTGTCGTTTGATGGCCACGAGGTGTTTTTATATTATTTTTTAATTGAAATAATTCTTGCTACTAGTCATTTTTGTTTAAATAATTAATTACAAATGATTAATAAGAGAATTGTAATCCATTTATTATCTGGTATTCTAACATCGTCCCTGTTGACCTGCTATTTAGGTTCAAATAAATTTGTTCTGTTTAATTGAGATCACATTGAATAAACCAAATGAATGTGTTGATGCTCGCCATTCTGGACGTAGGATTACTCTCCGTTATCTGGATATGGTTATAGGAATGAACATACTGTATTAGTAGATGATGTCAAAATATTTATTAACTCAGCTCATGTGAACGAGGTAATATCTCTTGGTCAAATATTTTATCCCTATATGATATGTATAACGGTGCACCATTTTCACACCTCTCTCACTAGAGGGCGAGAGGGGCTCCGATACAAGTCAAATAATATTTATAACCCGTAAGATAGAATCAAACACAAGGAGTTTGGGGCTTACCTAAACAGTATATATAGTCATAGTTATTACCTGTTCAATTTTCGACCATAAATTGATATGGGGTTTGATTGTAAAATAAACTAGAGTCCTAAGGATTGACTTCACATAACTATCATTGATACAACACTCAGTCTCATAAGCCTAATTCATATTCTTGCTAAATGAGTTTGTTAAGTAGATTAACATGTATACTTAGAATGGATCTAAGCCAACACTTATGTGACTTCATGTTGACATTATAGACTAAGCATGCCATATGATAAGTGACATACACGTGAGAATCCAATAACATATGTTGGTTACTTGAATCTAGAGTCAGGTGCATAGTAAGCTTATCCTATCTGAGTCTTTGTAGTAGTACCAATTCTCATAACAAGTATGAGCTCTCTCTTGTCACTCATATAAATTTAAACAAGAGATATACTATAAACAAAGATATAAGGAACATAACAAGAAATACGAAATGGTACTAACTTGAATTGGAATGCGTACAAAATAGCTAGGGTTCGTAAGCCCTATGATCTAAGTTCACTACTCACTCATGGTCTCAAGTTGAACCATGAAGAGGAGAGATACTCACTACAATAAACTAAAAGTATAACTATAAAACTATAAGTTGAGAGAGATGCTATTTTCATGATGTATCCGTACCCTATCTTCTCTTCCACTTTTTGGGTTTGAGAAGGTGTAGAGAGGTCTCTTTTCTAGGCATGGAGAGTTGGCTTTCGAAGCTCTTACGAGAGGGAGCACTTCAATCTGAGGATCCTCCTTTAAAAAGGCTTTGATTCCATGTACTCGGTCGAGTAGCCAAAAGGTTTTTTTTAATCAGTCGAGTAGATGTACTTAGAGTAAAATCCTTTTTTAATTCCTCACTCGGCCTAGTGAAGTGCATAAAATGAATTACTTGGACCGAGTGAAACTTTTGCATTTTTTCTACTTTGTTGAGTTAAATGTAATAAATGCATCCACCCGGATTGAGTAGGATTTTCCTAGGTAACATTACCTGGTCAAGTATAGTGGAACTTGGAGTACTATAAGACTGCTTGTAATGCAATAAGTTAGTCATTCGTTATATATCTTCACTCGGGAAAATTTTTTCCTTGGTAACACTGCTCGGTCAAGTACATTGGAACTTACACTGATTTTTTCTCATTTGCATCTTTGTGTCTCTTTTTTACTCCTTTTACTTTTCAACCACTTTTTTCATTAGTTTTCTGCAAAATGAGACTGAAATGCTTAAGTGATGTTAAATGGTTCGGAAATTGACACAAAATTACTAAGAATAATCCTTTAATTCTGTCATATTTTTGCTCAATCGAGATTTCATATTTAGAATGTGTTCATTTGAAACTAACAATAAAGAATAAACCATAAGGAAAAATAGGACCAAGATGTAGTCCTCTAATTTTTTTTCTATCTTTTACTCGTTTTATTTTTCTAAAAATTTAAATAAAAAATCCAACTAAGTTTCATAGGAAGCACAGATGTAATTGCTCCTACTCTACATTCATTATACCCTTTAGCCAATGATAGAAATTCTACATGTCTATCATGCATTTAAGCTACTGTGGTACAGAGTTCAATTTACATTATTTAGTTCAAGCAAACCTATAGTATGTTTACCAATAAACCGACACAAACATCAATTTATTTGCTACTCAACTAGTTGTACTGGCCCAAGCCCTCACATTTAGATCGACAATAAGAATTTGGCAACAAAGCATTCATTCAGTTATCATGCAAAAAATAAATCATTCAGTTTAAGCATAATAAACATGGCATCAAAACTATAATTTATTTTGAATAAATATGTCTCAACATTGATTCACAATTCATTGCACTTGAGCTACATAAGGGCCTTGTCTACTAAGAGCCATAAAGATATACATAAGAAGTTCGATAAAGTGAACCTTACAAACTTACTCTAGACACTCCCGAATGAGTTTTTGTCCTGTCTCCACTGCTCTCCAGAATTACATACTAGCTGAAACGCTTGACACACTGGAGCACACTAAGGCACACACACTAGAATGATGAGGTGAAGACCTCCTTATAAAGATGTGAGTGGCTTACAATTTAACAATGTAATATGTATAAATCTGATGTATATCTTCAAGGAAATTAGATACGAATCAGACTTGGATGGCTGATACAAGATAGACTCAAGGTTGAGGCCATTTAGGAAACCATCTGCCCATCGAATTTCTTCACTTTTTAGTAGAAATCCACTAAAATTTAGGCTTTAAATCCTCTTAGACACTGTAGATAATGTTTCAGTCTTTCTATAGCCACTTGAATCACACAAATTGGACATTTGACGTGAAATTTACGCACGCCCCTCTCAAGTAAGAAAGTCAACTGACTTCAGATTTAGAAACATTGCACCTTGCACACATGAGTCACTTAATGTTTCATATGCTCAGCTCTCAAACTCAGCAAAGAAATGACGTCATCTTTTCTTCCTATTGAATTGTGATAAGTATATGTCCTTTTCCGCATAACTCCATGTGGGGATAGTGTCCCACCGCAAGGCTTGCTTTCTATTTTATAAAATTTTCTTTTCTTTGACTTTTCTGATCTAGTTTAATTTTTGTTCTAAAACTGCCTTCTTTAGCACATATTCATGTTAAGATCTAAAGTAAGCATGAAATACAAAAACTAGCTAAAATTATTAAATACCACTCAAGAACGTTCAAGAATTAGTAGAGTTAAGTACAAAATAGACCGAATAATATAAAACCTTGGAAATCCTAACCAAACTTCTCAAGAAATTTAATTCAACGCAACAACTGAAGAAAATTTGAATGCCAAAGATCAAGACCTCTACGAACTAAATGAATAAATTCAAGAGCTAACCAATCAAGAACATAAAAAGCACCCCAAACTACCCCTAAATTTGAAATTGTCGAAGCAATCCAAGTACGGAGTTGTTAGGAGGTGGCTTCACTGGTGATTTTTGAAGAGCGAGAGGAAGGACAGGTAACCCAACAAAGCCAAATTTCTAAGTCTTCTCTGAGCACTCAAGCTTTACAGATTTATCCAAAAAGAGTGCCTTTCCCTCAACAAATTGATTTTCTAGTTTCAGTCACTTTGTTAGTCCTTTGTTAAGAGTTTGGTCAACTTATCATATTGCTGCCTTATAAAGACAGTCAGTTTTTTAAATGTTCAATTATTTTAATTTGATTGTTAAGACATAAACTTGTTTCTTATTAATGCCTTTGAACTAACCATCATATTAAATTCTTTTCAAATGATAAAAAACATTGAACAAAAAAGATAGCCATGGAGAAAGCTGTGACAGTGATTGTGTCCAAGACATTCAGAAGGAAAAGCTTGAGGATCAAAGAACAAACCTCTAGGTCTCAGACCATGGATAATGAATTAGAGGGGCATGCACTTGCTAAGGTAAGTAATACTCAACCATCTATTGACCCTGAAGTTGAACAGTAGACCCAACAACTTAATGAGGCAGAACAATCCTCTAATGGTATCAAGAATAAATTTTAGTTTGCGCACACATTACATTAGAATTATTATTTTAGTTGTTTATTTGTTAATATGGTAGCTGCTAATAAAAGAAAAAGAGGCCTAACAATGTGCAGTTAAGTGCATGGTCGAGGTGAAGAACAACATAAGCAAATTACTTTAAATGAGTTGCGCCAACCCATTGGACCGAATGATGAAACATTAACTAATTCAGCCTGTTTATCGAAATAGTGGCAAGAAAAGTGCACATCTTGCTGATTAAAATCCCAAGTTAGAAACAAGTTCTACAGAACACAAAAAATGAACTCTGAGAATATGTTCTAGTAAATCCCTCCTACAGCATAAAATTACACGATGATGCCAAATTTAAAATTTTCACTAACCATATTAGTTTCACTTCTTTGTAGAAACATTACATTGTACCTGAGAGCGGAAGAAAATGAGTGACGCAAGCACTATGTGATAGTTTGATGTTGTTCAAGTGAGTCTAAAGAGGAAGCACTCCTCACGCGTCAACAATGATGTGGAGAGGTTGGTAAGCTGTCCAAAGGAGATTCTGAAGAGGATGTTGAAAGACTTGATTGCAATTTGGAACTCACCAAGCCACAAATTGATTGATATTCCACTTTAAAATTCTTTATAAGTTTCTGCATTACAAATTAAACATTTGTTTTTGAATTTCTGCAGGAACTAACACTACTACAGATTTGATTTTATGTAACGCATGTTTTTAATCACGTTTAATTATTAATCACGTGTCAAACTTGAAAACGTGATTGAAAATAGGAAAACGACAGTGTTTCAGTGACATATAGTATTAATCACGTTTAATGAAGACAAACGTGATCAATAATAACAACAAAACGACACTGTATTAGAAACATTTATTTTTAATCACGTTTATTAAACAAACACGTCATTAATACGAATTAAAATCATCATGTTTGTTAGTAACAAACGTGATCAATACTATATTTACCCTTTGATCACGTTTATCGTCATTAAACGTGATCCAAAATACATGTTTATTGTCACGTTTGTTAATATAACAAACGTGATAAAAATGTTATCATATTTTAATCACGTTTTCCAACAAAAAACGTGATTAAAAATTGCAATAAATTACATTTTTAATTATTAAATTGTACTGTTAATCACCTTTCTTAATAGCAAACGTGGTCAATACATATTACAATAATTAAGTTTTCCTTTAACAAATGTGATTAATATACTGGTTAGTTATTAATCACGTTGCCTTACAAGAAAACGTGATTGTTAATGTTTTAATCACCATTAAACTTGATTATAAAATGTGATATTTCTCTAATCACACATTTCAGTTGTGTGCATGTTTTACAGATTAAGAAATTTTGACTCCAAATGAAGCTTCCAATTTGGACATTTCAACTCAAAAGAGATTAATGTTGATAATATGAAATTTGTACATATTAATGTTGATCTATGTATATTTTGGTTGAAATTTAAGATTACATGTAAAATTTGTTTGATTTTTCTTTAAAAAAGTTGATATTGTTAAATTTATGTTGCTGATGATATTTGATTGAGTATGGAGAGACGTCCTATACTGATTTCTTGGATCACTGAAATAACTGATTCAGTTAGGATTCTGATATAAAAATCAAACCGAACCGTTGGTTATCGGTTTTTGATAAAAAAATCAAATTCAATTAAACCAACATGATTCGATTCGGTTCAGTTAATTTTTTAATGAATTCTATTGACTAATCTAACTACTCAATAGTATAGTTTACATATGAATTTCCTATAGGTATGTTATGATCGTGTAATACTACTAAATAGTATAATTTACATATGAAATCCTATATGTATGCATGTTCGGATAGATTTTCGGTTTGAGAAAAATAAAAACCTAACTATGGTTCGGTTTGATTTGACTCTATTTGTTTGTTTATCGATTCACATTCCTAACACATATAGTCAATTTGAACTGAAACAATAACATTACATAACTATGGTTCGGTTCGATTTGACTCTATTTGTTTATCGATTCGCATTCCTAACACATATAGTCAATTTGAACTTCTTCACATAAAAAATACCTATAGGAAATAAATCAAGATTTGAATGATCTCAAATCTTGATTTCTAATATATGCATCTAATATGTGAATGATTAGACCAAACTATTAACTATTTCTGAAAATAAAAAATCAAGATTTATTTAATAATTTGGTTTGATAGATAATCATAAAATATAAATTTTAAATACTTAGCACAAATCTACAAGATAACTTGTAAGCACAAAAATTCCATGAGAGCGCGCAAGTTGTTCATAAATGAAACTTCCACACATGCACTAATTGCTAATGACTTTGAACCATTAGAGTTAATTCTCAATCTCATATTAAATTCAACCTTCATTTCAACCTAATATCAATGAATGGAACCAGAATTTCAAAATCGAACCTCGAGGAACTCCTCGGCGTAAGCTTGGGCGAGCTGCGTCTTGAGCTGTCCCATTAAATCCTCGGAGGAAAAGTTGGAAGATGAGCCGCTCGACGGGCTCGAAAATGAATCCATTGCTGCGTAAACCCTAAACTCGTCGCTTCTTTTTCTCTTGCAGTTAAGCTTTCGGTAGAGACTTAAGGTGTCCACATGTTAGGAATGACAAGGTTAAGACTCAAGAGGCTCTTCTTCTTATTAGTGGCATTTTATACTAATTATAAAATGAGATATCAAATCGAATGATTAGTTATGAAACTAGACTTTAATATAAGTACGATATGTGAATCATGTAAATTATATAGGTGGTTGCCCCGAAATAACTAGTACTTCAAGAGAGAGGTAAGAAAAGCTCTATTAGCTCTTTAAGGGAGAGTAATGATGAATGCGGCCACCCCAAGATAAATGATCGGATGCGAACCCTACATAAATCCAACTCATGTGAGACATTAAGGTGAGTCTTCAAGAGGCTAATCTTCATCAGGTGTTGACCTTATGGACGTCGTAAATCTTCATCAAGTGTTGACCTTATGGACGTCGTTCAAATGGGGTGAGACCCCGATGACGTGCAACGAGTCGCCAGTCGAGGATAGGTAGAAGATGATCCTATAACTCCTTGGATAATGAGTATAAAGGATAGGATGAATTCTTGATAAGAGGCCTCTTCGTATTCTTGATGGCATTTTGATAATTATTGAGACTTGAACCTTTAAGAGGTTGGTTGTTAAATCAGATAATGGATTAGAAAACTAGACTTCAATACGAGTGTGATATGTTGATCACATAAATTGGATAAGTGGATGTCCTTAAAGAACTAGTATGTAAGGAGAGAGAGTGGTGAGAAAAGTTTCATTAGCTCTTTAGGGGAGAGTGATAGTGAGTTCTCTCACCTCAGTGGTGAGTGATCGGATGCACACCCTAAGTAAACCCAACTCATCTGAGACATGAGGGCGAGTCTTTAAGAGTCTAGCGAGTCTCAAATATCTCAATAAGTTGTCAACCTTATGAATATCATTCAACTGGGGTGAGACCCTGACAACGCGTAACGAGTCGCCAGTCGAGGTTAGGTTAAATATGATCCCTTAACCCCTTGAATAATGAGCATAAAGAACTAGAGAGATCCTTGAATCAGACTGGAGAAGGGAACTTGGGAATGGATTCTTGTACATTAGTCGAAGAACGATTCGCTGAAATCTTAAGATGGATCTCATATATCATCAGATATCCAGACTGAGTAAGGTGCGTCTGTTCATAGAGATCTTTTTACGAGTCACTCGACGTTGTGTGGTTAAAGATAATCTCATAGCTTCCTCGAGATTCAGGTAAGTAAAGAGACCCTGATTATTGAGAAAGTTGGCCTTGAACCGTAAAGATCTAGGCGCTGCACGGTCTTAAGAATTCTAAAGTGTTTAAAAAGAGTGAGAGATACAAGTCATTACGCTAGGTCCGTGGCAATTGGTATCAAAGTCTGATTTCGATTGTAGGATCACTTCAAGCTCGCAAGTCTGATTTTGAGTGTTGAACTACTTCGAGCATCTTACTCACATATGGAAAGTACAAAAGCAACATGTGTGGTAGCTCAAGTTTGAGATATGAGATTCGATGATAAAGAAACTGATAGAACCGTCATTGAGTTATTCACTGAAAATAAATTTATAAACCTATGCTTACGAGTTAGTGATAAGTGCAAGATCGATCCAGAGAGACTGAGTTGTAACCGTTTAAATAGGAAATCAGAAAGATAGGCATGTAGTTCGGGTGACCTTAACTTGTGAGATTAACAATCGTCAATACAAAGATTAAATTCTATTTATGCACATAATTCAGCAAAATATACATCTCATATCCCAGAGAGTAAACAATTGCTCTTATTCTATGTTCATCATACTCTTAGACTAATGATATGAATTTTATATGTCTAACAAGTTTTAGTGGGTTGTCAGCCTACCAACAAGACATACACAATTGTGCTACTGTGACAGGAAATTCAGACTAAGTTATATTACTTCCCCAAAACTTATGATATGTAATTATATATTGTTCTATCTAGTTGGTATTTGTCTTCCGCCTCAAAATTAGATCTAAGAGTTTAGGCTTCATGCAATGAAACACTACACACATTAATTTTGTCATGCACGTTAATGCAATCATTCAGATTCAGGATAATAACAATATCAACATACATAGAATTTATAAGCACAAACTATCTCACAGTAATCATAACAAGTTTACAATACCTGAACTACACAAGAGAATTAACCACTAAAAGTCATAGATATAGGTACAAGTAAAATAGTAGAGACTACAATCGGGATAGGAGGCAATTTAGAAAGATTATCTGCTCAGAAATTTTGTCATTGATTCAGGGTAAGGTATCGTAACATTTCCACACGTTTCGCTGCAGTTGGCTTTTGCCAGTGGAAAGTTTGCTAATGCCGCCGGTGCTATCAGGCTTGCCAAAATGATGATTAGCGCGAGCGGCGACTTGCTCAACTCTGTCATTCTGGTACACTGCTACCACCGCTCACACCCCCACCACCCCTTCCGCTATTATATCATGTACATATAGAGAGAGTATATACAATCAGATAAAATTTTGGGTGGAAGTGTACTATGTACTCCGTCAATGAAATTAGAATTATTTGTAGATTTTTCAACATGTTGTACCATTTTCTTCTTAATTGTGAAATTTTTTTTATTTTTAATGTTTCACGTGATTGGCGAAATTGTTAAGTAGTCACACCGAATTAGGGAATCCAACAGTGCAATGCGTCCACACAATAATTTCTCTGTACAATCATCCGACTGACTTTACTATTGAAGCAACAAGTGGGGGTGGGGACTGCTTTTGTTACGTCCTTTTCTTTTTGAAAAATATGTAATTATGAAATACAATCAGCTTTTCTCCAAGTTAGGACATTTTTTTGAAACACCTCCGATTGTAATTGGATTGAATTTTGTTTAAAGCTGCGTTTGGTTTATGGAAAGAAAATTTTTAAGGAAAATGAGAATGGATTTTTTTTGTTTGATTTAAATAAAATTAGACAAGGGAAAATTATATAGAAAATCAAATGAAAAATTTTAACAAAATAAATAGTGTTTGGGCATTTTTCTTGTATTTTTTTTATCTCTGACCAAATAAAATAAAATATATGAATTTCATAGAGAATTCACTTTCTCTCTCAATTTTTCTTAATAAATCACATTAACTGAATATAAAATATGAACCAGTTAAACTAAATTGAGTCGCTCCCGGTTGAGTTTAGCCAAATTCTGTTGGGAATATACTCTATTAGTGTTTTTGGTGTAGAGAAAATGAAGACTAAAAGAAAATGTGATGTAAATGAATATTTTCTTATTTGGCAAGGATAGAAATTATTGGGAAAGTATGAAAATATTATTTAAAATAACTAAATTTTCCTCCTCATTACTCCTTTTTCTTCAAAACTTGTCATATCCGGGGCACACTAGGGGCATCCTGTTTAAGGTTTGTGAAGAGATTTGTGTCAAATCACAAATCGCTTTGTTTTGATGTGGAGGCCGGTTTGTGCTTTTTTAACACAACACCACTTCGTATTTGTCTGCACGAAGCGATTCGCAAATTGAACATATATAGCATTTTTAAGTTAAAAGCATCGTATATACTTTATAAGACTCTTTTAATTTAAAAGCGTCATATAAAATATACATCATATATGACGTTTTTAATTTTAAAAAACTGTATAAAGTGTATACCATATAATACATTTTTAAATTAAAAGCACCGTATCTGGTATTTACTGAAATTTAATATCATTTTCAACTAAATTTAATGTTAAATTTAGTATAATTATTATTGTTGTTTAATGAAAATTTTTATTATTCAAATTTTTTATCATATAAATTTTAAAAAATAATACAAATTTATAATTATAAAAAATCAAATATTTAATAAAATTTGAAAAAATTAAATTAAAATGACATATAAAGGTAGAAAAATGTATATATTGACATGTGGATCTCATGCACAGAGATTTTAAAAGTTTATTTTAATGCGGAAGTAAGTTGTTGAAAAATAAATTTATAACAAAATTGAACTGACATGACACAAATCTAGAGATGGCAACAGGGCGGGTTCGGGGCGGTTAGTGGTATTACCATACCCTATCCGTCTCGAGACATATCAAAACAATACTTGCACCATAACCGTTCGGGTATGGGAAAATCAAAACCATCCCTATCCCCGTCGGACTTCGGTTCAATCACGGTTAACCATTCAACCAACAGTCGATCTCACATATGAAAAAAAACAAAAGCATTGACAGTGGCCACGGATGAGGAAAAGAGCCTTAGCTCGCTTAATTTTTCTTTATAACAAGTTTTGAAAATATCTAATTTAAGTTTTATAACTCTGAAAAGACAATGATACTAATTAATATCCTAATACAGCATGTTGTTATTAATAATTTGCTCGTCCTGATCAGCAAATGAGTTATTAGTCCATAACAAGCTTCTTATCCCCAACTTGCTGAATCTTACTTAAAATCAGGAGTAGTGTGATATTAGTAACAAGTAATACGTACTGCATCTTAATATATAACTGATCCATTGTTGCATCTTATTTAAGATTAAAGAGAAAATGAGCTATTTTTAAACCCAATATGGTCGACAGTTGAAGAGGATATTCATGAACTATAATCATTGAAACCAATTTCTCCCTTAATTTTTACTGATCAAAAACTTAATATGTTACTCTATCCTTATTATTCACATCAAGAAAGGACTGTTTTACAATTTGATTTTTCTTTTTCAAGTAATATTTCACATGAGCATGTAGATGTGACGTTTCATTCATCGAATCTACTCCAAGAAGACATTTACAATATACACATCTTGCTTTCTTTAAATCAAGAACTGTAACTCTCTCAAAATAGTTCTAAATAATGGTCTTTATTGCACTATATGAAGGAATAGAGCGAATCCCTCATTAGTGAATTATGTCATCCCATCACTTATCATGACTTTCACAAAATGTGGTCATATCTTTTCAATACAACAAATGACACCCTCTTAAATCTTAGCATCATCAGACTCTACTTAAGAAGTGAAATTATGATCATGATGCACAACAAAGTTTTGATTTCCCATCATATGACTGCTGCAAGCACTATCAACATACAATACATTTTAGGTACACATTCGACATACAATACATTTTTTTAATGAGAGAATATAGTGAATTAATACACATTCAACATATCTTTGAGGGTTCGTACTCATTAACACGCAGCTTATTTTTTCTCTTTGTTTTCTCCCTTCTCTTTGAAAAAGGTGGTTTGGGTTTTCTATGAAAGATAAGAGAATATAGTGATTAATACATGTTCTTCTTCCCCATGTCACTAAAACGGCTGTCAAATAATATATACACTAGTTCTTGTTTTCCTTTTAATTTTTGCTATCGTAATCAACTGATTTTTATGACAAATGGCTGTATCTTTTGTACTACTTGAACATAGAAACTAGAGAAGTCGCATGTATCTGCATACAGATCCAGATAAGTTTATGAATTACTCTGACCCTTTTATGGCTTACAACTTATCCTTTTTTTCTCTCTGCATTGGGTCCCCTTATGCCTGGAAGTGTGAAATCAGTATCGTTAGGTTTTCGAACCGGTAAAGTGGAAACTTACAGGATTCATAGGACCAAAAGTGTTCAACATATCACATGCTGTTTACTTGTATGGTTTCATATTCCACATTTTTGTAGCTTATTGGATCCCCGTACTGTACTCAGTCTATTTCCACCAGGTAATGTTCAGAAGTTCCCGAGTTCCAGTTTTTGGGATCCATATAAATGTCTCGACATAAGTACCAGTGCTTCAGAGGAAGAAATTTGGAGTTCCTGCAATTTCCTTTTGCATGAATATGCTGGGCATGAGAGCAGTGAAGAATCTATAGAAGCAGCCTTTGAGAGAATTTTGATGGACAGTTTTTGGAAGAGGACGAAGTCTAAGATTAACTTGAAAAGCAAACTGAAAAAACAAGTAGAAGAGTCTCCTACATGGGTAAAAAAATCTTCTGGATTTTGTAGAACTTCCGCCAAGAGAGATTATCTTCAGGAGACTGTTCCTCTTTGCATTCATGGGTGGTTGGAGTATTATGAATTCTGCAGAAGGTGGACCTGTATTTCAGGTTTATTTTCGTATCTCTGCCTATGCGTGCTACCTGTCTTAATCTGCATTTTGCTCTCATCTCCAGCTATTCAAATTTCCACTTCTTTGTTTTGCATGTCAGCATTTGTGAGCTTTGAATTGAAAATGCAATCCAATGCAGGTAGCAGTTTCTCTGGCTGCTTGCATATATTTCTTGAATGAGAAAACAAAGAGTGTAGCAAGAGGTTCTATTATTGGGTACGTTTTGCATCAGTAAACACACTTACGAATAGACAGATGAACATATGTAATGTATTAAGCGAAAGTTACAAAACCCATTTGTATTTGCAGATGTGGAGCCCTGCTGGCTGGTTGGGTGTGTGGCTCTTTCACTGTTCCAATGATCCCTTTAGTTCTACTTCGGCCAACCTGGTATTTAGAATGAATGCTGTGATTTTGTGTGTTAAAACAGCTCTCCATTAACTAGCTTTGCCGAAGCTTTTTGTACTTTTTTCATTGAACAGTAGATGGTGAGAATCGTCTGAAGGGCTTCCAGTGTAATCAGAGAATGACGTCGGGCTCAGGGAAGCCTCCTCCTTCATGTGACGAAACTCCTGCGGGA